>BGPR01025795.1:5251-22066 GCA_013235015.1 Araneus ventricosus
GGAAAGTAAAAGTGAAAGTTGTGCAAGTCCTAAAGCCTACCCTCAAAATAATGTGAAATTATTTCAATAGTGGTTTCATTTGCTTTGACGCTGAGCTAACACTATTGCAAAAATAAAATGAAATGTAAAATCAAAAATAAGTCATGAAAATGCTATTAATTCCAGTCATTTGACTCAAGCTTACCTAAGCCTTAACATTATTGATAAAAACTACTTTGTATAGACGGATGGTTGGAGGTGGGATAAGACAGTAGGGGGCACGCAGAAATAAAAAGACTGGTCAAGGATTACGCGAGGGAAAGAAGGTTGGGAAACCCTCATCTAATGTGCAAGAGAATCTTAGTTATCCATGGCATAAACAAGGAACGTCAATGTCAGATGAGTGAAAATGATGGAAAATTAACCCTTTGCACTCGAGAAGCACTTGAAAAGTAATTAGATGCATAATTATTCACTGATTTACATGAGCTCATAATATTGCGCGGAACATAAAAGACAATGTGTGTGCAAGTTCATTTTTTCTGAAAAATTATTCTACAACTTTGTAGGTAGTTTTTTAAACCATCGATGTCAAGATACGTCAAAATGATGCACCGTCTAGAATGGTGACTGAGATTCACCTCTTGGTTGCAAAGGGTTAAGAAGGAAGGAGAGCGAACTCTTTTCATCTATTAAACAATTCCTTTCATGTTATTCTGTATTTTAATATTGAAAGTTTAATTTAATTTAGTTTAGTTATATTAACGTCCCGTTTTGAAGCAACACGAGGACTATTTTGGGACGGACTTCGCAATTTTGAGCCTCGGTCAGATGACGAGGACGACACCTTAACTGGCACCCTCTCCGAACTTCTGCACCACACCAACGGGAGGACGTTTGACCCTCTCCGTATGATTTAGCATGCAACAGGCCCAATACACGACGGATCTTCAGTGGAATCGGGCTTCGAACCTGGAACCCTTCGGTCCCACTGTTACCTTATTGCATCAGGCCATTTAATGAAAAGCACCACGTCAGTACCCGAGGCTTCCTTTTGTTGTTCAATGTTACTAGAATAACAATTAGACCATCCTCAAGTGTCATTTTAACACTACTGAACTCACTTGGCGGTCCTTCCAGCTCATCGTGTCATTACTTGAAAGCTGGACTATTTCATCGTCCGTCATAAACTCATGTATTCATAAACAAAAAAAATTAAGAACGACATTCACCTGACTTTGACGGCTTTGGGGCCAGAGGGTTCCAGGTTCGAAACCCGATTCCACTGAAGATCCGTCGTGTATTGGGCCTGTTGCATGCTAAATCATATGTAGGGGGCCAAACGCCCTCCCGTTAGTGTGGAAGTTTGGAGAGGGGGTGCCAGTTCGGGTGTCGTCCTCGTCATCTGACCGCGGTTCAAAATTACGAGGTCCGCCTCAAAATAGCACTCGTGTTGCTTCAAAACGGTACGTTAATATAACTAAACTAAACATGTCTAACTCGTGACTTGGGCAAAATATTCCGCATTATGTAAGTGCGCGAGAATGTCGAGGGTTGAACACTCTTGCTGCTTGCTTTCTCATATGCGAAATATAATAAAGAATATAACGTAATCGTCGAAATTTTATGAATCTTCCCGTTTTGGATCTCTCTGACTCAAAAATTAAAAAAAAGGAAATATGTTTGAGACTTTATATCTGTTTTTGTTTATGTCAACAAGGCAGCTCAAAATCCTAACAAACTAGACGGATGCATTAAAGCATTTGGTTCTTCTATAAAAATGGCAGATTTTAATCAAACTTTTCATAAAATATATACATATATCAATATCAAATAATAGAAATTTAAATTAAAAGGAAAATAAATTAAAAGAAACAAAAAGTAAACAATAATAATAATGAAAACAATAAAACGTTTTTTGCTTCAAGATAATACAAAGCAAAACTATAGAGATAAAACCAAGATTCTCTAATGCTTGAACCTTTAATTGAAATTTCTAGGATCTAAGTGTTCTAAGTATTAGAGAATCTTTGGTTTTTTATTCTATAGTTTTTGTTGTATTATCTTTAAAAAAATTTCTGTTGAAGCAATTACTTTTTGCTGCTGCGTTTGCGCGCAAAAACGTTTATTATTTTTCATTATTATTATTGTTTACTTTTTGTTTCTTTTAATTTATTTTCCTTTTAATTTAAATTTCTATTATTTGTCTTTGTATTTTATTAGATCCGGCTACATATGCGCCTTTCTATTTAATGCAAAATATGTTTTTATTTTATTTTAATTTATTTAAATTTAATTAATTAATTTTGCTAAATTTTATGAATTGTAACTATTATATCAATATCAACTTTTCCTGAAAACATTCTCGTTTTTCTCCATAGTTTATGAAACCACACAAAGCATTCACTTTGCAATCAGAACTAAAATTCAGTGTTTTAAAAAGTAAAGGATAAATATATTCGCTAACCATGAAAGCCAAACTAGAGAAACAGATAGCTAATTTACTCCTTCCCGTCTTTAATCGGAGCGGGCCTGCCAGCTCAGGTGTCATCCTCGTCATCTGACCGTGGTTCAAAATTACGAAGTCCGTCCAATAGCCCTCATGTTGCTTCATAACGGGACGTTAATATAACTAAACTAACCTGATTTTGATATCCGACAAATAACGAAACAAAAACCCACCTAAAGAAACTGAAACTACAGAGTGCATTTTTAAATATACGATTTTAAATTAATTCAGAACCCAGCTTGGTTAAACGGAATGTCGGATAATTGAAACTGCCGTTTAAACCTAAATTTTCTTTGGTACAATAATGTCCGGTTCTGAATCGCTGCGAAGACTACCGATATACTTTGTAATACTCAATGTTCGCCGGATGGAAAGATAGCCCACTCTCCAGAATTCCTGATCACCCTCATACAAAAGCGTATAGAAGCGCCATTTAACTTGCACCAGGACCACTTATATTGTGGATCTTTTTTAGGTCATCGGAGTCGGGCGTAGAACTTCCGACTATGAAATCGAAATTTTACCGCCAGACCACCGCAATTTGTTTTAATTGTTCATATGAATATTCGTTGAATGGGGGTTTTCAGCAAACCTGCCAGAGAAAATAAGATTCCAAAACAAACCAAGATATAAAATAAAGCAAAATGGCCCCAGCAAAGATTTGTATGAATTTCTACTAATCTGATACTGCTAATCAATGACGATGATATACTAACAGCGTTTTCCATTTGCCTCTCTCTCACTCTTTCTGTCTTTCTTCTCCGTTAAAAAACTTTTTGAAAATTCTTCAGTTACTCGGCTCAGCTGTAGCAAAAAATACACAGTAGAGACACACAGTAGTAGATACACAGTAGTTTGATGATTTCTCTCCAAATTTGAGCTCAAGTTGATGTTCTAAAATATAATCGAACTTGGGTATTAGGATGCACGTTTGAGATCGGGGTGTAGTGAAGCCGGCACGCACCGGAACGCCAATGCGGCATTGCTTTTTTCCCCACGAGAAATAAATAAGAAAAACTGCGAAAACGTCCTTAAAACAGCACGCTTTTTGTCATCCAGGTTAGAACGTTCCGGCACTGCTTTTAGAGTGTACCGGCACTGCTGATTTTGTGACTACACCATTGTCTGAGATGCAGATTTTCCTACACATGCAAACTACGTTTTCTATTTTGTGGTATTCAGTTATTATTTTCTTTTATTGTACTCGTCTTGGGTAAGAACAATGTCAGCATCTGCATGCTTTGAACACTTCGTTTATAAAATAAAGTATGACTTCGACTTTTGAATTGAAGTTTGGCTTAGATCGAACTCCATATTTTGCAAATCTAAACATCACCTCACACACAACATAGAAACTGAACAACAATACTATTCGAAGTATGATCCTCCAATTACAGTGAAACCTCTTCGAACGGCCAATTTTTCGTGGCCCGGATTTTTCGGCCAACAGACCTAATGTCAAAATAACCCTTAGCAATGGCCACCCAACTTCTCTGAACGGCTGCCGGCTGGGTTCGCCCATCCCATTTGACAAACGCAGATTAAAGATTTACTTTTTAAACTGAAAAACGAACTTGAAAAAATGGTTGTTTCTGAGAAGAGTAAAAGTTTAAAACAGTCGCAAATTGTATCCTTTTTTCAAAAAATGTAAAAAATTATTAAATAAAGTACTATTTTCTCTTTAGATAAGTCTCAAACTTCATTTTAAAAAAGAAATATGTCTAGACTTGTTTATATTATGTATTATAGCAATTATCTTCTAACGAAACCCTATGTTCAGAGTGAATTAATAGTAGATTGGATTTGATCAATGTAAGGGCCGAATTCCAATAAAATTTGCTGAATTTCATTCAAAATATCTTTTGGAATCTTTTCATTTACCGACATCAATTTCTTATGTTCGATCATTTATATCTTCATTTAAATATTGTATATCAATTTGATATAAATGTCACATAGCAACACTTGACTCTACTTAGCTGCTTCATTGGGTTGATATCAGTGGCGAATCCAGGATTTGGGTTTGGGGGGGGGGGTGAGGTCATAAAAATTTTGTATCGTCGTGACGGATGTCAAACCTCAAGGCTAAAGTAAACCAAAACTCTCTAACTTTACAGACTTTACTCACCTGACAACAAGAATCATAAAAAAAATTACAATACTTTCTATAATTTAATAAAAATTACAATGAAATAACTAGCCAAAAAATGTCTTCGACCGCATCAAAGCTACAAGTGGAATGACTACAAAAATAGGAAAATTTTCGAGTCTGTCCAAGCCAGAAAGCAAAGTTGAAACGTTTTTATTATTTTTTAAGGAGGAAAATTAAGAAAACAGTTTTAATAATTTTAAATAATATCAAGAATTTTGGCTTGGCTCTGGGGGGGCTGTAGCCCGATAGCCCCCCTGGATTCGCCACTGGTTGATATGCACACAATTAGCAATGCAGTGATGCTGGCTCAATATGAACATCACTGTATGCAACACCTCTCTCTTTAACCCTTTCAGGATGACTGCACACTTAAAGCTATGAGCAGGTGCCATGCCCGTGTGACAGTCATCCTCAAAAGGTTAATGCAGTTGACACAGTTTGCATCTGTAGACTAAACATAGAAACTTAGACCTAGCCAGACAATTCACTTAATGTATCAATAGCTACTTTTAATTATCTTTATTTTTTTAATATTATTTAAAATGGTGGCGAAAGTTTAAAGAATCTAACGATGACACTAAAAGTCATAAAAAGGGTGCAAAGAAAAACTTCTAGCCTTTTATATATTAGATATTCAGCATATCTCAAGTTTGTACCACTGCAAAAACAGTCTATTTATCTCTTCTAACCTTTCCCTTGCAAGTGGTGCAGATGCTCTAGATTTCATTCTCTTATTTATATGGGTAGGTCCCAGGGGTGTAGTGGGCCCCGAATGCACCGGAACAGCATTCCAGCACTGGCCCCCCCCCCCAAAGAGAAATAAATAATAATAAATTGTGGAAACTTCCTTAAAACAGCAAGATTTTTGTCACCTAGGTTAGAGTGTTACAGCATTGCTTATTTTGAAACTATACCACTGGTAGGTCCACAGTTATACCACCAATTCTATGGAATTTCACTCTCCTTATATTGCTAATCTGTAGGGTCTCTAATCACCACATACAGTTTTACTCCTCTATCCTTTGTGTCAATACAAGTTTGATGGCTTAGTTTAAAGATAATTAGGAGAGACAAGAATGCATAAGCTTAAGGACCTTCAAAAGGAAACACCCTGTCTTTGAATGATTACAACTGGGATGGGGGTGCTCTGTTATTTTTCAAAGACCCCATTTTTAGAAAAAGGTACTTGAAATTTCGTTTACCTCATAATCTAAAAGTTAACTTCTTAGTTTTTCAACCACAAGCCTATTCTGATTTAATCAAATTTATCCAGACCGAAAACTTAGATTTTTTTCAATTGGCTATAAATTTAGCAAGCTGCGAGACAGTAATAAAATCCAGAAAAACTTTCATCAAATAAACTTGCAAATTCCAACTATAAACTTCAGTAATGCTACACCCTCTTACAACTGATCTGAATGCAGAAATTAATGCAGGAATGCATTTCTCTAAAAGAGAAAATTTGTAGAAAAAGTGGATTCTCTGTCAAATTTATTCAAAATGGGAGTTTTAAAAACTACTGAATGGCATTCAAAGCTTTTCGGCAATGTATTTTAGTATACAATTTATGGTAAAAAGATGAAATGTACTTAAAATCTTTGAAAAAAAATGTCCTTTTGAAAAAAACGGAGATGGCCACTTTTGCAGCTACATGACACAATTAGTAGTAATTTTGTCGGATCATGTGTAATTTAGCATACAGGGAAAAGAACCACATGCTTCTTTTCTAAATGCCATCTAAACTTTCATGTATTTTAATACTTAAATATATTAATTATGTTGATATAATCAGTAAAAAGAACTGCCAATAAGTGTAATTGTTACGGTAACCTTTTGCACTCAGAAAAGTATTTAGATGCATAATTGAGTCATTCAGAAGCCAATGCGGTTAAGTCCAGAAAAAAATTGAGAAAATTAACGAATTTTAATGCATTAATTTTTAAAATTTTTGGTTCATTGATTTGATCAGTAAAAGTATAACTTCTTCTAACGAAGCAATGGGTAAATCCTTTAATAACTAAAAAGAATATTATTAATTCCATTAAGATTTACAAATTTCAGAAAATATCAAGAAATGGAAAACTGCTTTGGCTTCTGAGCCACTCAATTATCCACTGAAGACAAGGGCTCATTACATTGCTTCGAGACGTAAAAAATGTATAAGCCGATTTTTCCCGAAAAATTAATGTGCGACTTCTTACAACTCTGTAGGTATATTTTTTAGCAACTGAAAGCAAGAAGCGGTAAAATGGTGCATCATCCAAAATGATGCCCGAGATAAAAGATCCGAGTACAAAGGGTTTAGATTACAAATGGTATGAGCTAGCATCTTTCACATTGTTTCTTAGATGCTGTTCATTCAAGAAAATAACATTAGTGAGAACAGTTTATAAACAAGATAGATTTAGACAGTGTATTACATCTAGTACAGGTATACATCGTTTCTAAAATCAAAATGCATACAAAACAAAAAAACTATAAATGAAAAAAAGTTAATCATGTCTGGTTGCATGAAATAAGGTTATATATCAAACACTTTTTAAATGAAAAAATATTTATTTTTGTACAAAGAAATTGTCTCTTGCACATTAAACAAATATGTAAAAACATTTTAAATCTTTTAATATTGTACAATGACATATAATACAAATTTGACAAACATGGACAATTCAATAAATTAAGTTTTACAATAGTGTACACACGTCAAAACATTAATAAACCATTAAACATTCACAAAAATAACCTTTTTAAGACATGTTTCTACAAATAATATAAAGTGAGCAATGATGTTTTATGTACATTCTTTGAAATTGCATGTAAATCTTTGATGGAAAAGTATTCATAGAATATTTCTCTTAATTCATAAATAGATGTTCCATTTAATAAGAATACATATAAGAACAAACAATTTTCCTCAACTGAATTATTTAAAAATTCTTCAGAATATTTCAGTTAAGTAAATAACTGATACTAAGCTTTCGAACTTGCTCAGCAATTTCAAATTAAGTTTAAAAACAAGAGAGCAATTCAACTTAAAATTTCTACTGTATTCTGATAATGTAAGATCATACCATTGAAATAGTATGACTCTGTTTATATTGTTCTGAAATTTTCCAGAAATGAGCACATAATAAACAAACATAAAAAAAATTATATCTATTGTCAGAACTGTAAAATAAAGCAACCATGGTCAATATTTAAAGAAGGCTTTAAAAAAATTGAAGTATTCATCAGAAAATATTTTGCTTTTTTTATATTATTCAAAGTTATATTTTCTATAAAACATATAAATATCACAGTTTCAATCTGTTCAATGAAAAAAAATGACTAAAAACAAACCATCAGACAAAGAATTAAAAAGAATATCAGAAGCAGTAATATGTGAACAAATAAAAACAGCATTAGTATTTTCATGCAAGAATGATAATGCAGAAATTGGAAATTATTTACTTTTAACATGGCTTTTATTAAATAAAACTTATTTCTTCCTACTGCAGAAAAAATTTTAATAATTAGCATCCCAAATGTTTAACGTATTAACTTAATACATTTTTAAACAAACAAATAAAACATTTTCCTTTACACTTACAACCATTTTGCTGCTCTACTTAAAATTATATATGTCAAAAGGTAAGAAAATATGCGCGAAAGATTTTCAAAGAATATACAAAGAATAATACTAATATGTGTTACATAAAATGGAACTTGCATTATATTTTATTTAAACATATTTTTAACTTTAATATAAATGTTAAAAATTACCTCAGATATATCACTCATTGAGAAACATTTAATTGATTGAAGCATCTCCTAACAATAAATCATCATCCTTTTTACGACACCACCGAACTGCGTAATAGCCAGCACCTCCAACAAAAAATAATAAAAGGGCTGACATTCCAATAGTTATAAATAATATAGTTGTAATAGATAGTTTGCTATGAACAGAAACACCAGTTCCAATCATTAATGACCTGCAAAAACAAGAGATGAATGTTAAATATACTACAAAATGTATACAATGTTACCGCATAAAGATAAGGTAAGAGAAATAAATAACATACAAATTTATAAATTTTATGGTTATAACCATAAGCTTTAAATCCTCTGATCTTTGGATAAAAATCTTATCTGCTGATTATTATATAAAAGTATAGCTTTATGTGCACAAAATCAGCAAAAAAAGTCAAAATTACTATGCCATTTTTTTTTTTTTTTAATTATTGGAACTAAGTTACTACAATTAAATTTTTTCATTAGAACCGACTTGTATCTAAAACAATAGAAGAAACTTCTTTAAAAATTAATGAGCAAATATTATTAACATTTAATATTCAATAGCAAAAAAAATAATATGAATTAGTCAAAAGGATAAATCTTGCAGTCAGGATGAAATGCAATAAAAGATATAGTAATTATGCTTTACTTTTAAAAGATAACTTCATTTTACGATTGAAATGCAAATCTTAATCCTAATCTGCATAAATGAAAGGTAGGGTTTTTTTTTTCCCCTCAACTACAGAAATTTCTTACTTATACTTAATGTTCCAGAAAATTCTTTACATAATTATGTACAAATATTAGATATACAATCAAAAGGAATTTTTAATACACTTTTCAAATATATGTAAGATTTCAATAAAAAATACAAACTCAAGATACGTAATAAAATTTTACAATGTCACTACAATCAAAATAAGAAAGTATGTATTGGAATAAAATATTTGCTGACCCATAATCCTGAAAGATTTATGAAAGATTATTGTCCATTTTAGATTTATTTGCTTTCACAGTTTCTTGATCTCAAATGAAAATCAAAATGTTTGATAATTTTTCTAGTGAAAAATTAGGGATACATTCATTCATTGTGATGGAAATTATGAGGGGAAAATTAAATTTTCTAGAATACTAAACTTTGATCCACAGGAATCCTGTTAATATATATGAGCTGTAAGTTTATCATTTAACTTTTACTTTCTCTAAAAACAAAATATTTTTACAAATGAAATTTTGCTTAATATTCCAAATACACCAAGGAAACGTACAAATTAAATTCATATAATAGTTAATGTAATTTATTTCTGAGTATACTAAATAATTTTACATAATCTTCTATCTGAATGAAGTTTTCAAAAAGGAAATCAATTTTTGTTGACTTCTACAATAATAGAAGCCAAACCATTTCAATTTAATATTTAAAAAAAACTTGATTTGCATTTTGGAAGAAGTTTAATTTAACATATAACTAAAGAAAAGTCATTGATGAAAATGATGCTCAAAAACCAAATTTTTAACCATCTTCACTTTACTTAGTATCCAAAGTTTTAATTGAAAAATAATGCTGACTTAATAAGCAACATACATTTGTCTTATTTATTAGCTCAACATAATAAGCACTTTAAGCTCAATCTAATCTAAATTTAAAAATGGAGAACTTTGTTTTTCATCAAATAAGAAAACACTGACATAAATTGTACTATTGAGAAAAAAAAGGTCAATATTTTATCATACATAATTAATTAAATATAATATTAAAATTACATAAATTAATTCAAGTTTCAGGTGAAAATGGTTTTCTCATCTAGTAATACATGAATCAATTAAATGAAAATCAAACTATTTCAATATGGATATTTCTTCTTCATATATTTTGTACATATAAAACTAGGAAAAACTGCCCTCTTTTTATTTACTACCACACCTAGAAAATATTTTCTCACTTAAAAATATGCCAAAGTAGTAACACAAAATCTGAAATAAAATCACATATTCTTAATTTTTTAAAGATTCACATAGAAGAGATTTAAGGTTCTACCATGCATGCGACATAAAACTGGTGTATAGGCCCAATCTATTTAAAAAATGAAAGAAATATTAACATTATCAAAATTCCAAATAAAATTTAATGCTAAATAAGCTATAATACTCTAGGAATATATCCTATAAATAAATGACTCTGATTTCTGTTAGTTGTATATAATTCATTGAATCTGCCCATAGTGATAATGTTATAATTAAAAATATGAAAATTGCATACCATACAGCATATTTAGTCTTAGGGTAGAAACCATCTCCTACTGTACCCATGGTAACATTGAAAGCATTGATTACAATATTTTTCTGGTCATTAAAAAATGACTCTGCAATACTCTGCACTGTAGTACTGGAGAGGGACGAACAATGGGAAGTCAGTTGTACATCAGATGAATTAGCTACACTAGGTTCTTTGCTAATGTATGCTACTGGTTTCCAAGAAAGAAAAGAACCTTTCTCATTGTCCTCTTTAGAGCATGGTGATAAAATATCAACATCCTAAAAATATGTAAATTCGCATTAAAAGTATAATATATTCAATTTCTACATTCCACTAATTCAACAAAATGAAAAGTTTATTGATTTTATTTGAATAATTCAATAAAATTATGCATTGAATTTTAGGAATTTTATAACAAGCTGCTCATGCCAAGTTTTAAGGCATAAAAATCAAAATCAACTGTGCTATCCCTAAAACACAATTCTTATATCATCAGTTACTTATATTTGATCATATTTAAAAAAAATCAAAAGCAATGGATGGAAATTCCAAAAAAATCTGGAAAATATATTAAAATGAGTAAGGAAGTTAAAAAAAATTCAATATATATTACACAGCTATGCATTACACAAGAAAGTACTCAAATCAGCTATTTGAAATACACACCAACAGCAAATTTGTATGATGCTGGTTCCCAACAGTTTAGTTAACATTTTACTGGTTACCAAATTCATGAAGTCAGTGAATATTAAGGTTTGAACAATCTAAGAGAATGTGTTTCACAAATAAAATAGTAAAAAAATACAGAGTGTCCATAAATTAACTTTACAACTTTAGACTTAAATAACTTTAAAACTGTACTAGATAATAACAAACAGTTTTCAACATAAGATAACTCATAAAGTTGTAAAGAAAATTTATGGACAGACTGTAGATTAGTACAATTTCAATTTTCTCACTACCCTATACATATATTCAACAATTCTAAAAGTCAATGCAGGTAACCCCTGTATACAGGGCACTTTTACAATATGGCTTGAGAATTCATTAAAAATCTCATAAAACATAGTGTCCAGGGTTGTCGATTTTTTTGATTTTTTTCAAAAAAATCGATTTATTTGATTTAAATCGGATTTTTTTGATTTAAATCAAGATTTTTTTGATTTTAATGATTTTTTTTAAAACTACATATATATATTTAACATTTGTAAATAGACAATGAGCCCTACAGTCATAGAATTATATATATATATACTTAGCTGTACTTTCTTTAAAAAAACAAATTCAAAAAATTTAATTCAAAAATGTAACAACTATTTAAAAAATATTCGTGAACTAAAATATAAAATAATTTTATTAAGGAAAAACGGAAAAATATAATAAAAATTGTCATTTCTTGACTATAGATATATTATTGTATGTTAGAATATTGGAGAATTTTACACTCAGCTGTTCATTTGTTTCATTACAAACACAAGTTTTGAAGCTTTCTCTAATCCTAATCTGTTTCACCCAAAACATTAAATAAAAAATTTTCTAGATAAAATTTTTAAACTCAGGCTTCGAGGTGCATTGAGTCACCATCAGGACTACCTGTGTGCCAAATTTTATGACTGTAAATGTGATATATTCGTCTGGACATTGTGCACACACTCACAAACATTGCCTTTTATAAGTATAGATCATAGTTTAAATTGCACTATGTAGATGTTTGTATTTCTTTTGGAACATTTATACGCATTACTTAATTATCTTACATTTGAACATTATTGCAATATAAAAACTTTGTTGTCCCCAACACTATTTAGTTTTCTCCAGTATTAAAATGAAACTCGCTTCATTTTACTATGCTCTTTCTTTGTGAACATGATCCTTTCACAATATTTATTTATTTTATTAAAAAAGGAGCATCTCATACTTTGCATTTTATTGTGTTGCTCATTAGAGATTTATTTAACCCTTTGCGGCGAAGCGTGCCAGTTAATGGCACACCTATTTTCACTCGCTTCTCAACCGTTAAATTCAACTATAAATGGAAAATGATAGGTTTAGGATAGGGCTAATAGTACTCCTTTCAGAATGTATATAGCAGTCTTATGAAATTTTGTTTCAGAATAGGAATTATTAGAGATAAAGTTTGGGAAAATTCCTTGACTCGTAGATAAGAAATTTTTCAGTTCTGGATGTTTAACAATTTTAGCAAATAACTCGAAAATTTTGCTCCACTATTCTTGAACTTTTAATTTATAATTTTCTGTAAGATTCAACAATAATTTTTGAGTGTATCAAGGTGGCTGTACCTAAGGGGTTCTCATGAGGGGAGTAACCCAAAAGAGGGACGCCCCCCCCTCGGAATGAAGTAAGTTTTTAAAAAAAAATTTTTTTGTAGAGTCTATGTCTAGACAATAAACTGAACCCATTCATGTTGTTTTCTCATCATATTTTCAAAAAATTATTGCCTTGCGCCGCAAAGGGTTCAAATCTAATTTGCTTGTGTTCTCAAAAATAAAGATATGGAAAGTACTCTAGTTACACCAATTCAATAAAAAAAAAATTCTTTCTTTAAATATACATTTTTTTCTTTAAATATACATTTAAAAATAGTGTAAAATCACTATTTAAAGATACATGAACAATTTTATTTCATTAAAGCAGATTAACTTGATATTTAAAATAAAGTGATTTAAATCAGTGATTTTTTTGAAAAAAATCAGTTGATTTAAATCGCGATTTAAATCAGTGATTTTAATCAACTGATTTAAATCACCGCAACCCTGATAGTGTCCTTTAAAAATGTTATTACTCTAAAACGATTAGAGATTAGGAAGATCCTGAAATAAAATAAAAGCTTTTAACAGAGAAAGATGACTTATTTAATATAACAGAAATCTTCAAACACTATGGAACATAATAAAAGCTTTAAAATGTAAAAAAAAAAAAAAAATCTTAACTGAAATGAGGGAAATTTCCAAATAACCAAACAAAATTATTAAGAGCAAAGGATATTTCATTTCAGATTTTCCTTTTACATATAGATATCTTATCAATCTTCACAATAGAACCTCTAATCATGTTTTTCATTTTTATGCATTAATTTGTAGCCTTGAATTATTTGGCAAAAATAAGAACCTTATCAATGAATACAACTAACCACTCATTTAAAAAACTTAAATCACCTAAAATCTCATTTTTTTTTTTACTACTCAATTTCTTCATTCCAGTCTTACATTAGAAAGTTATAACTACAACTAATACTAACTAAATCTGGAACTATTAACATATTGTTTGAAGGAAATCAGTAAACATGTGCTTCCCATACTATTACTACAAAGTGGCAGCTGACAAAACAGTTTTGATGTAGACTTACGTCTCTCCATAGCCGTCCAATGGTGTGTCAGGAAAGTTATGATGCTTTTCATGACATTTTTAAATGCTTATAGCTTTGCAACCAAATAACATAGAGAATTGGTTTTAGTTTCATTAAACAGAGAAAGGTTGAAATTGAAGATTACAAAAAGAATTTTAGAATTTGGAAGTTACAAGAGTAACTTTTAAATTAGAGTAAATATTTACAAGTTACATTTAAAGCTATATCACTCAATACTTCATGAAAAAATATTTTAGCAATCTTTTTAAAATATTCACACAACTTTTACAAACAAATCTAATATTGTTATTGTTTTGCTTATGGAGAAGAGAAATATAGGTGACAAAATTCTTTTATCCAATACCAATTTTTAAAAGAAATTTTTCTAAATAACAAATTCTTTTTAAATAAATTTACATTGCAGAACAAAAATATATGGAAAAAATATACACACAACTTACTGAAAATATGCCTGGAGAAAATTCATCACTGATTAAGGTATTAACAACACGCTTGCACTCCAGATTAGAACAAGTTTGCGTCAAAGGCGAAAACATTTCCATTTCAAACCCATAGCGAACCCTTGAGGAATTTGGAGAATAAAGATTATCCAATCCAATTCTGATTTGCGTAGAATTACCAGAATAAATTAAATGTGGAAATTCGGGGGCCATTTCTTCTTCCCCAACAACTGAAAACTGTAAGAAATAATTTTCATTAAAAAAAACTCTTATAAATAAATTTAAGACATGTGTATTCATTACAGTAAAGTAATAAAAACTATCTAAAATTAATCAAAAGAACCGAATGTCGTAATATATTTCACATTCATTATTCACAGTTTTCATAAAACATTTCATGAAAAGATGACTCTCTTTAATCCCATTTTACATATGATATTGCAATAAGCCTCAGCTCATGCCAGCTTATTAAGAATTAAGAAAATAAAAGGGAGATTTTTCTTTCAAAAGGGAATAAGTAATAATTCCTTTTCTAAGAGATCTTTTGAACTAGTTATATATCAAATATCATAAAACATATTGAATCAACTTTTAAGTATTGAACGTAGCTCTTACAGTTGCCAACTTTAGTTCTATTTGCATTTACTTCTGCACAGTTAACTGATATGATACTTCAATAAGCACAGTTGATTAGTCTTCTTGCATATACACTTTTTGTTTGGCATTAAACACCTACACTTGCTATACTTTTGGACCCCAAACTTTGATTCCTTTGAAACAACTTAACAAATACATGTATATTTTCTTGCAATGTATTCAAAGGTTTATGGTGAATCTAGGAATGAAGAAACAAGGGAAATCTAGAAGCCACATATTGCAAAACCAGGTTTAGCCAATGCCATTTTTTGTTCCTTTATTTAAATTATTTTTTCAAAGACTTTTTATACCTTTGTGACATAATCTTGGTAGTTCATTAACTATTTGTTCTCTCTTCAGGAAATTGGTTGAATATCAACCAAATCAATTTGAATTCAATGATTAAAATCTTGGGTTCACAAATATTGTGGTGTTGATTTGATACCGTTGCTTTACTCTTCTTAGTCTGCTATTGTATTATAATTTTCACTTTAAAAATCATTTTATGTGAACAATAATAGAATCTCCTTCAACAGACATTATTATGTAGTTTTTAAATCACATTTTTTTTTTTTTTTAATTTCAGTAATTCATAACTAAGAAAGAAGTAAACATGAACGAAAAAAAATTATATGTTTATTTTTTTAATAAAGTGGCATTAAGGCCAGAACATTAGAAAAATTTCCTTGAAAATGAAACAGCATTCAGAGACAGATATCTGCAATTTATTGTTAAATTGGTATTATCAGTAAAGTTGATTACATGAATTCTTGTACAGTAAAAAACAATACTCTTAAAAATGATTCATTAGCTTAGTATGGTAGTCTCACTCTTCTATTGTGCCATAAAACCCAAACTAACCTATCCTAATTTCTCTCTACCATGGCTATTATTTAAATGATGCATTTAAGATGCTAAATATATTCAATTGTACTAATTTTGCCTCATTCCACAAACAAAGGACAAAATTATACACTATAAAGGGGAACAAATATCAATCTAAACAGGGAGACTTCTCTTACTATTCAAAATAGTAAATAATTATTATTCCTACCATGCACACTTTTAAACATGCTTAGAAATATATATTATGTCACATACAGAAGAAACATAAAACTTTAAGATATATAATACAAAATTTTGAGATTACCATCTAGAAATATTTTCCACAAAGCAATAAGATATACTATGAATTTTTCAGTTCATTTCTTAAATTCATATTTTTATATCTACATTTAAAAATATCAAAAACAAATAATTTACACAGGATGACTCAAAAGTATTTTGAAAAACTTCAAAAACATACTAATTTTATATAGAAATATGCAGGTATTAATGCCCTAGATGTGCACTATTGATTCAAAAAAAACCAGAAATAAACTAATGAAGATTTATCTTACACTTCAGGTCTATTGTCACAGTGAATGTTAGGAACACACAAGTGCTCTCAGTAAGTGAGCATTAGTGAAGTATCCATCTTCACAGAACTTCTGCCATAAATATAGAATGTCTTCCAGAAACCTTTTAAAAAAGCCACTATTCACCCCATTTTCATTAGTTGTTCCACACACTAAATCATGTCTGCTATCTCAACACAGCTTCACAATTCAATCCTACTTTCTTTATGTTCATGACTAGAATAGTGATGCCTCCATTCTTTTTAACCTATTAATGCCC
>BGPR01025796.1:0-22065 GCA_013235015.1 Araneus ventricosus
CCATTTTCAAGTCATGTCTCACGATTTGTTCCGTAAATTTCCTTTCCACAGCGAGGGGGGGGGGAGAGTAGGAGGTTCTGACAGAAGAGGATTTTTATGAGACTTTTCTTCTATGTCTTCTATGTTTATTTATGTCACTTTTCTTCTTTTTTATTTATTATTTTCGTTTATGAACTGTTAAATTTTTTGACATTCCATTCTTATTAAAAATTTTAAGTGAAAAAAAAGTGCAGTTTATATATATTTTATATGTTTAGTTCACAGTTTGTAAAAAGTGTTTTTTAAATTTGTTAGCTGTTAATTAATTTAGGTTATTACGTATTCTGTCAATTTTCAGTGTTAGTAATGCTTATCTTTGCTGTTTTTGTATAACACTAATGTAAAATTATACAAAATTTTCCTGGATTTATAAATTCCATATAAAGCTGCCGAGTCTCGTGGGAAGGGGAGCGGGAGTTGCATTGCTTCTCAGACCTATTAATTAAACTGAATACAACCGACTCACAATGATTTCTAGATACGTGAACATGTCATGGTATTTTCGGTCGTTTCGTACACGTAGGACAATAATGATTTATAGACAGGGGGACATGCACAGTATCTTATTTTTTTTTTTTTTTCGTTTCGTACACGTACCTAATGGATTTTCTGCTAGAGAGCTCAGAACAGCTCATTGCAAACCTGTACTTTAGTGTCATTACATCACTATTTTACGTTTAACTAAGTACCCCGTATTTTACACTGGTGTCCAAAAATAATGAATAATTTTGAAGATGCAACAAAATTGGAGTAAAGATGGCTACTATGGTTCGCAATCAGTTGCTGAAAATCGTGTGGCATACTATCGTCTGAAGTTGCATTTTGAAGTGAAGATTCGGTCACGAGGACATCACTGATATTTTTTAAACTTGAATCTTCGAATAGTAATCGTCGAACTGTAATTTAAATTATGGATCTAATCTATAAGTATATATGAGTATTCCTTCTTTTGATGAAATTCAATATTACTGTACGAAGATTCAAGTTTAAAAAATATCAGTTTGTGTAAGAACCCTCATTAAGTAGCTTCTTTAGAGTGTATGGAAATTCATCACGTTGCAATGCCGATATCTTTCTGAATATTAATGGTAATGAGCTGGAATTTTTGTTATAAGTTACCCTATATACACTATATGCCCAAAAGTATCCGGACACTTGCAGATTTTCACATTTTTTAGAATTTCTCCGGAATGGTTTAATCGACTACCTTCAAACTTGGGACATGTAAAGAATAGACAATAACTCACATTTTACATTGAAGATTCGGTCCTGAGGACAATTAGGGGACCGTCTACAAACTGATGAAGACAAAAAGGTGTTTGGCCCACCCCACTTCACAGAACACCGATAACAAGATGAAACTTTCAGAAATGGTAACGTTTAATGTGCATAATATTTACAGGAATTTTCGAAAACTCAGCATAAATATTTGGGACGATATAAAGATTTTCTTAAAAAATCTCAAATTTTTCCACCTGTTTTTTGCATATAACATGCAGAGTTTTCTGTTATATTATACGAAACTTACAGAAAAGATGACAATATGTTAGAGAAGCATTTGAGTAAAACTTTGGAAAAGAATTGTTGAATATTACAGGAATTATGAGCATTCTTAGTAAATAATGTTTTACTGCGCATGCGCGAAACATAGTGTAATTTTTCTTTCACAACTTTAAAGCCAGATATATAGGGCAACTTATATAAAAATATTCAGTTCAATATCATTAGTATTCAGAAAGATATCGGCATTACAACGAGCAGAATTTTAGCTCCTGTCGAAGAGAAGCTAAAAGATGAGGGGTTGTACCCAAATTGCTATTTTTTAAACTTATATATTTAAATAGTTATATTGAATTGTATAGTGGTTAGAATTTGCTGAATACCCATGAAGACTTATCTATTGCGTGTATAACTTAAATTCCAGCTAATTACGCACTATAAATAATAAAAATTTTATTACTTTAATTATATTATTTACAGGATTATTAACAAGTTACAATTTTACGGCCAAACGATATTTTTAAATATATTTATTTTATGGCGAAACGATTTTTTATCTAATTAATTTCTTTTCTTAAAATATTTTAATAATTCTACATATTTTTTTTATTCGTTACGAATATTAGATGTGTTCATGGGTATTCAAATGTGTTCATGGTGGTTCAAAATGCACAGTGCGCTGTTTGTTGGAGAGCGTTTCGTTTATTTTACTGATGTCAGTATAGTTGGCTTTTGTCTTTGGCGGTCTACGAAGGAAATTGTAGCTTCGGACGCGTTTCGGAAATTATGGCAATCCCCTGAACCGAAACTTCGTTCTGACATTCTCCAGATGGAAGGTATGGTGAAATCTTGTGTGTTATTTGTAGTAAGATTTTATTTTGAAAAACTTTAAATAAAGTTGTGGTACCTCAGCGCTCGTAAAAATTGAGAACTTGCGCAATTTTTTTAATTGTTATCATTTTCCTTTTACACATAATCATAAAAATGGGCGCAGGTCATTTTAAAATTATAATGACTCAGAGTTTAGGAAGCAAACGGAACAAATAGTATACGGGACGCATATTTAGAGGGAAAACGACACCTGTTTGGGAAGGATACGAGAAAGTTTAGGGGATACCACTCCCGCCGGTTTAAGAAAACCTTTATATCTTTCCGGATGCTTGTGCTATGTTTACGAAAATTCATGTAAATATTATGCGCATGAAACATAACCATTGATAAAAACATTCATCTCGTAATTAGCTTTCTGTGAAACGTGATGGGCCAAAATCCATTTTCGCCTTCATCCTTTTCTTTTCGCCCCCTAAATGCCCTCGTGACCGAATCGTCACTGTAAAATGTGAGTTCCGACAATAGTATGTCCCAGGATTGATTGCGAACCATAGTATCCATATTGACTCCAATTTCGTAGCATCTTCAAAACTGTTCATTATTTTTGGACACCAATGTACGTTTAAGTAAATAGTTACAGCAAATCTTCGATTAACCGTCAGTTTCTGTTATCCGTCATCGTGTAACCAAAAATCCTTTATAATATTACAATAAATTTCTGTACATTACTACTCTTATATTGAGGTTTAAATTGACCGCTTTGTAAAATTAAATGCAATATGTATGTACACTTTTAAAGTATTTTATTTTTATTTTCGTCCCAAGCGATCAGTGCAGTCACGTTACTGTACAGATGTATTAATACATTTCTGTCTACTCGATTATCTGCCACAGCCCTGATCCGGAAGGTAACAGTTAATCGAAGCTTTACTGTAGTATTGAAATCTATCGGAAAAAATTAATTTAAAAAAATTAGATATAAAAGTTAATTTTAAATTTCCAATTTTTTTTCTCTTATTAAAAAGTGGCCAGAAGTCCCTATGAGCCAAGACGGTCCTGATTTTTAATTCTTTGTTCCTATTTATATAGTGTCCTAGACCTGAATTAGATGTCCTGAATTGTTTCCTTTTTCATTAATGAAAGATAGTTGATATTAAAAAACGATTCACTGGATTTCATTCTTTAAAATATTAGCTTCCGAAGAATTATGTTTCCTAACTTTACAACACGTGTAATAGTAAAAATAATAACAAAATATATAATTTATACACTTCTTTTCTCCTACTGGTTTTTGATTTTCTAAAGAACTAAGTATTTTATTCTATCTGAATTTTTATTTCATTTCGTTTATTTATTCACATTTTTTTTATTTTGCCAATTAGCGTCCCGGATTGAAGTTAGGAAAATCTAGTCACTTTGCCGAACGTAACATTCTTTTGAGGAAGTACTCATGAGTTATCTAAATTCTTCTCAATCCGAACTATTCGCTAACCAATCAACCACCATATTTGATTTTATCTGTTATATATCTGAAAGATTGTGGAGGGAAAAATAGTAGGGCACAGAAGCAGTCTCGAAACTTCTTATCAAGTTTTTCTGATATGATTAAATTATATGTTTGTAAGAGTTAACGCCTTTCTTGGGGAAAGGTTCGTCCGCTATATTACGTCCTCAAACGGACGAGCACATAAAAGCCAATCGACTTCGTTGGATTCTTTATTTCTTGTTTTATCACCGACCGAGATCCTGCTATTCTAATCGGTTATTTCCCTTGCCTTTGAGATACCGCCTCCGACCAGCCGACGTAACGTGTCATGTTTCCTTAGTACCGTTGACATGAGAAATTTACTTCTTTCTCAGTCGAAAAGAACATAATCGGTCTTGTTAACTCTCTGAACCCGGCTAGAGAGAGAATTCCATTGCCTCAAAACCCGGAGTGACTTTTCGCTCATAAAAACAGAATGGAATCGCCACGTTCTTTACAGAAATTTCAGGAGGTCGACAACTATGGTTGCCCGATAAATTGTCAACAATGAAAGGAACTATATTTTTCCTAAAAAAATTCACCCAGGTGCCCAAAACCGCCTGAGTCCGACTTCTGTCGAACGGGCGGTTTGAGGCGGGATAGGGCTCAAAGGGTTAAACCAGCTGTCGTGGTACCTCCTCAATACGGAAAGTTATGGGCTTAGTTTCGTCGTAGTTTTGGGGGTCTCTTCACACCTGACTGATTTGGTTCCAAATTTGATGCAAATCTACTATTTTGATGTCAAGAATTCACGCCGAATTTTACGTATTAGTTCGTTGCGTGCTTGAGTTATCGTCTTATTACGCAGATAGAAAAACAGACCGACAGCCTACCCTTTGACGGATTTGGTCCATAATTTAACTCAGGACTACAATTTTGGTGCAAAGAACACATACTTGCATCTAGCTTTCTGTGTTTCTCGAATGATCGCGTTCACATCCACACGAACGGACAGACCGACAGACTTCTCATTGACGGATTTCGTCAAAATGTGATATAATTCTACAATTAACCGTATACTAAATTTCTCTAAATTATCTCTCTCCATTTTTGAGTGTTCACAGACAGAGAAGCCTGATTTTGGAAAAGTTTTTACAGAATCGTGGAGGTTTCAAACGTAGAGATTCAGGAAAATCTCGAAGTCGAATTTTCTGGTCATTATGATATTTTTTTTCCACAGTTCGCATACGAGAAAGTAAAAAACATTCGACAGAAGTGTACTGAGAACTTTCAAAATAAGATTAAAGTTGCTATTGCCAGCCGAAGAAGAATTCCTTTTTTAACTGTTGCTGTAATGACGTCACCCTAGAGTATGATTCTTCACAAACATTTCTATTACCATCTTGGTAGGTGTGCTTGGTTAAAATTTTATACAAAATATTAGTTAGAACATTTTGAAAATAATCTATATTTAAAAGAAAAAATCTTGACCCTAAAAAATCCAAAAACAGACCTGATCCAATACTTAATATTGATTCATAAGCTGAAAATTTATCCCGTCATTGATGGGTTGTATGGCAGAGTGTACGGACTCAGAGGTCCAAAATCTTTGATTCTTTACGTTAGTCCAGGCTAAAAGAATTGATTTAAATCTAGATAATTGAGATTGGAATGAATTTTTGGTTATACTGTCAGAGGATTACGGTTCACCTTGTATGCCTTATTCATTCACACACACATCGTTCATTCATACATACAGTCATACCGAATGCAAATTTATCTGAACCATAAAAAAATTGTCATTCACTCATTAACTAGATTTTTGGAAAAGAAAGCAATTTTAGATACAGACAGTGTTCAAACTAAGCACAATTATTTCAGCCGGAACAATTTCAGGATGATTCGCTTTTCTATGTGGCTGCAATCGCAGTCACATTCGGACTGGGAATTGCAAGTCGAAAATCGGGAAGATTTAATTATCTTGATTTGTTTGGCAGAAATGCATCATCATTATGCTACTCTTCATAATACGTGTGGAGTACAAACACGGTTACGTCACGCGACCTCCGGTCCACAACATTGTTTACTAATAGAAGCCTTTGTAGCGCGCTCATTGACTGAGAATATCAGTTTGTTTGCATCAAGTTCGCACAAAAGGCAGCTGCAAAACATCTGTGGAGAGTAATGTCTTGCAGGTTCCTATGTGAATAGGCATCTGAATTAATGGAATGTTACATGCGTTCAGTGACGCAGCTAATTCGAGAGATCAGCCCTGCAAAGGAATCTTGGGTGGACAAAGATTTCTAACTTTGATGTCGATGCTTGAATAAGTCGGGCATTTGTAATAGGTAAGTACTAACAATTTGGTCGAGGCTGTAACTTCCTTCCACCTTCATACAACAAAATAGTAATGGAATGTTCTCTTCATTTGAAAATTGGTGATACCTTGCATATCCTACGTTTCGTTTTCTCGATGTCGCGCTCAATGAAAAGAATCAAAGAACTTCAAAAAAGCATCAGTAGGTGTAATGGGGATGCTGATGGCTGAATGAATACAGCATCAAATTGAACGTAATTCGGATTTTTCTTTTTTTTTAATATTCCCTTAGGATAAATATTGTAACATTCAGCAAGTTGGAATTCAAGATTTTGATGAAATTTCAACATTTAGATCTCCCTAGGTAAAAAAATGGTGTGATTGCGTCTGCCTGCTTGTGAACGCGCTAACTCAAAAACGCAGCAAGTTAGATGGGTGAATTGTAATTCATGATCTTTACACCAAACTTTTAGATACGTGTCTAATTTTGGACTAAATCCGTCAAAGTGTTCTATCGTCTATTTGTTTGTTTATCAGTCCATGAGTATGTGAACGTGATAATTCAAAAACATGACAAGTAAAATAAGTGAAAATTGGTATTGACACCAAAATATGAAATTTTGGGTTGGAAATTTGCTATTATTTGGGCGGCGGGAAGAGGTGCAAATTTCATGATTGATTCTTTTCATAACACGATGGAGTTCAACACAAAAGGTGTCCCATCATGTAAGTGTGAGAGCAAATCGAGGAGGGACTCCAGCTAGTTTGCATTAATGTGGGCGGGAGCTTGAATTGCATTCTGACACCAAAAATATAGATGATTATGTGTATCTGCCCCTGTGTATGTGAACATAACTCAGAAACGCAATGAGCTGACTAAAATCTGGCATTCCATGCCAGATTCGTGGCAGTGAATGTCCTATGAATTTTTTGCTCTAAATCAATTAAAGAGGCAGTTTTCTAGAACGCATTCACTCAATTTTCTTCACTGTTGTAAGGAACTATACAAAATACAGCCATATGTGCAACGAATTTTTAACATGTGCGTTTTCATTCAAATTTAAGGCAAATGATATGTGCACCTTTAATTATTGCCAACTTATTTCCAATCCGTCTAGTAAAATTATTAAATATATTTGAGCGCACAATATAGTGTCCTTGTATTAATATAATGTTGTAATAATGTAAAATATAGTGTTCTTGTAATTAAAAAATATTATGAAAAATTATGAACATCGAAGGAAAATTCTGGTGTCAAACAGGATTTTTTTTAATTTGAGGAACTGGACAACAAAGTTACCCTATTCAGAGCAAATTTCGGGATGGGATACAGACTCGCGTTGCTTCAAAATGGGACGTTAATATAACTAAACTGAACTAATGCGAATGGAATATACGAAATATCATAGGAGACCAGAATTTTCTCTTTAGAGCCTTGGCTAGTGAATTATGCAGAGAGAAAACAAACATCCATTAATTCGTGAATGAATACTATCGAATGTTGTTCGAAGTAGAGAATGTACCCAGAATTCCTGACGTATCCAAAGGGGGAAATCCGGGAGTATGTTTGGTATTCAATCAATCCAAATTTTTTTCTACCTAATCTAATTCTGAAGCATCCATAGATGTTTCACAGTTCAGAAATGTTTCACTATTCTCGACCACGAAAAATAAAAATGGAAAAAAGAAATTGCAAATGTGAAAAACACATCAAAGCGAAAGGCTTCAGAACTAACAAAAATAAAACTTCTTTTACAGACAGTATAATAGTTTTTCTGTCATCCAATCAATCAACATAAAAGGAATACAACGAAATCCAGTTATCGTCATATTCTTCTCATCTTGCTTCTTTCCAATCTTTTGTGCTTCGAAATTCTGGCCCTGTCTTCGGCGGTCAATCTGAAATGGAAAAAAATTCGAGTACGTTCCAAACCATTTCCCTTTCAGAGGCATTTTTCTTTCGACGAGAAGAAAAGAAAAAGAAAGAAAGAAAGCCCAAAAATATCGTACACCATCAGTGCAATGCTCCTTGAAACAAGATAATATTTTCCTGTTGTTATTTTTTATACGACGATACGCCTTTTTTCGCAACATAAAAATTTTCGAATAGATATAAAACAAAGCGACGTAATTCAACCTTTATCTCGGAAACTATTGAAACTGGAAGAAAAAAAAATCTGACACGCTGTGCTTGTTTTCCAACATTTTTTGTCATTTGGGATAAAACACTCATAACGAAAAGTTACAATAAAACTTTTTGTTCAAATCTTTTACTTTTATTTTATAATAATCTGCCTAATAAGAGCGCAAGTTTTAATGCCGTGAAAAGTCCATTATTTCATTTCATGTGCCGGAAACATAACCCATTTACCCAGTTACTGAATTTAAAATAAATAACCGGTTATAACCGGGACAAAAAAAATAACCAAAAAAACCGGTTAACCGAAACAAAAAAAAGGTTTTCGGTTTAAACCGGTAAGTTTTTCTCATCCCTAGAATGAGCATATGCAACAAATCATTTGCTCAGTGAATGCATTAAATGATAATTTATGCTTTCTTTATGTAACTATAGTAGTTTAAGAGATAATTTTTCTCGACTTTTTCTTTTTTATATTATTTCAAATTCCATTAAAATATAGATACTGTATGATAGTTGAAAATCTGTTTACTGAATTCTTATAAACTGATATTTTATGTTTCATATTTTTTTTATCCGAATCCAAAGGAAAAAATATATCGGACAGTAATATTTCGAAAGACAACAACGAGAAAAGGTGGCAGACGGTCAAATATTTGTAAACCCAACAGGAAAGGATTTATGAGATAAACAAAACCCGAATTGTGAGGGGCGCAGCTGGAGTATTGGAGTGGAAACACTGACGTATTTTTTATGTAATGCATATATAAGAAAAGGAAATATATATTTTCTATTACAGACTTGTATTTTCTTCTGTAGGAACAAAAGCTAACTTTTAGGGGTGGTAGCGCTTTATTCTATCAGGTATTTTTTGTTCCAAAGCCATCTCTACAAAAATATCATTAATTAATAAGTCAATATAAATCCATATATGCATGATTGTTTATTTCTTCTTAGTAATTTTATAACTTAAATACATTTTTATTTAGAAATTGCATTACGTTATTTTCCCTTTAGCTAATATAAGGGATAAGTAAGAATGTTTAAAATAAGGAATTAAATAAGACATTTACGAAACTTAATTGAAAGAACGAAAGCAGTATATATAAAACTTTCAAGCTCTCTGTGTGGTCTTTACTCTTAAGATAGTGAATAAACACTTTTATGAAAGATAACAAAATTTAGAAACATTAGAATACGTTTATACTAGGGACTGTTTCTTTATTCTTATCTTTCATATTTGAATATTTTTTCCTCACGTTCTAAAATTAAGATTTATCATTCTCTATCAAACTTTTTGGCGTGACTATTAGTTTTTTTTTCTCTACACTGCTCTGAATAGAGATACAATTCTAACCACCCGAATATTGTTTTGATGCGTGGCAGACATCTGAGGAATTCTATTTTCTGTGAATGAATTTCCTTTTCCGTTCTTGGCCACCTGTCAGAGTCATCACAAATGAGGAAACACCCAACATTTTACAAAGCTCATTAGTGTTGCAAGGGGTCCGGGCTTCTCGTGGCATGTTTTGGAAGAATGTGATTTCGGGTTCTATCCTCGGTCTGTGCTCTTAGCCAGTACTATTTTAAAGCCGCAAGATCTATATCCGATTCAGAATTGAATTGCTCGCTGCATTCGGGATGGTTGCTGAAAGTTTTCTTGGTTTTACTCCGAAAGTTTTCCTGGTTTTGCTCCAAGGCCACTTTGACCAACAGAAGATGCCACACTTCCCCTTGACCGATGAACTTAGCTGGATATGCTAGACCACGTGGGGTTAGAACCGCCATCACAACACTGAATAATTTGGAATAAGAAATAATATGCCATTTCAACTTCCACAAATTATATTTCCTTGAAAACATTTAACATTAACATTTTAAAGAACATAAACTCTCGATACAACAGTTTATAAAATATTTTTCTGAAGAAATGACAAATTTACAATCACATTCGTCTTTTCAATCAGTGTAAAAGAAGCCAATTTCCCCCTCCTAAATTAAACGAACAAGGAAACCAATCATCTCAAAACATCCGCATGATTCCTCTTGGAATCAAACTGCAATCTGAAACCATTAACTTCCTCATTCGAAACATGAATCAAATTAATGAGGCCACAAGCACCAATCCCAGTGTTGCATGCACTACCTAATGATCTCTACATTCAGAAATTTCACAGAGCAGAACGCGTAAAATTCTGCCATCTGCGGTTTCTGCGACTGTTCGAAAGCCCTAATACAGAGGGCTGAAACAGTAGGGGCGCCCCAGAGACGCCGTCCTAAAAAGGTTATTCAGCCCTCATTGATCGGTCTTGTGCCCCGGACGAATGGTACGCCTCGTTAGATCTCTTTTCACTTTGTAAACATGGTATGATAGAAACGGCGAGGATAAAGAGGATGCGGAAAATGATTTTTTTTCGCTTCCAAGCAAAATGCCAGGATTTGTGATAGTAATTTATCAAATCTCCAACGTCATGGATCTTTGAATAGATGTGAAATAAATGTCGTTGTTTCGGAACAGGTAGAAGGATCTGTACATAGACGTACTTTTCTGAATTTCTATTAAAGAACATTTGCTGAAGCTGAGAGTTGTAAATATTCGCGTAATATAAGTAAAGGTGATAGAGTGATCGTTTTTGGAAAATCCCGAAAGCAGCTGTGAAATAAAATTCCAGTATAATTCAGAATGTCGCTGCGTTATTCATATTTATATTTCGTCGATAGACTGCTAAAAGTAACCAAGTCAAAAGAGAAAGGAAAATGAGCTAATGTGTTCTTGTAGTTTTAAAATGTCATCTCTGTTACAGAAAAAATCACCTACATCAATATATTCGCGAAATGACATTTTAAAACAACCAGAACACATTAGCTCATTTTCCTTTCTCTTTTGACTTGGTTACTTTTAGCAGTCTACAGACGATATATCAAACGATCTCGTTAGCGAAGAAAAAAGTCCAATTTTTAAAATATATCAAAAATAAATAATATTCAGTTACATTCATTATTTTTTTCACGAAGTCACTTATATTTTTATTTCCTCTGTCTTTTTCACTTTCTCGTAGAGGAAGTGCACAAAGATAAAGTTTTGAAATCGTCGAAAAAATTCGACCTCCAGATTCAGATGAATTTCCAAGTTTCAGACTTCCCCGAGTCCGAAAAAAAGCTACTTTTGGAATTAAGTCTCCCTCTCAGTGAATAAAATAAATCAAAACTGGAAAGTTAGATTAATGAAATTTGATATATGATTTTTACATAAAAATTGCAGATCTGTATCAAATTTTGGAAAAATTTCTTCAAAGGGAAATCTGTCTGTCTATTCGTCTTTTTGCAAAAATAATAATAATAATAAGACTGTAAGAAAGATTTGATATCCAAAGGGGGGTTATTTTCGTACAAATCACGAAAGAGTACTTTTTCGCATTGAAACTTATATTACTGACTTTCACGCTTTTAGCTATAGCACTCACGGTAAGCGAGAGTGTTTGTCCTTCTGATAGCTCTTGTACTTAGTATGCTTACGTATAACTTTTAAATCGCATGGGTTATCAAATATGCGTGCCTGCAGTTCTAATTATAAGTGAAGTGTTATCTTATCGTTTAGTATATGGAAAGTGTCATAAAACAGATTAAAAAAGAAAATTTCTAATGTTCCATCTAGCATTTATTCATCACACACGTAGGCGCACTGAAAATTTCCGGGAATAGGTCTGTAGAACATCAGGAAATCCCAGTACACGGATATGCTTGCATTGACTGTAACATGCCGAAATGATATGGCAGTGTGCCAAGTGAAATGTCTGTGGTGACATCGGGAGTTGTTATAATGGGTTTTTGTAATCACATATTTGTGACTAGCAGTACGTGCACGCCGTTGCCGGTGGAATCAGGACTTCAATAAAATGGGAAAAAATAATGCCCACAATGACACGAAAAAGTTTTGAAAACAAAATCAAAACAAAAGATACACATCGTATTGTAGAAATGCATGCTGGGAATGAAAGTATATGACGTCACCTGCCGCGAGGAAGGTCGCTCCTCCGGAGAAACTCTCGCTGTTAAATCTCGCTAGCAAAAAAACTGAATGAACTGATCAGGAAAAAATGAATTAAAGAAAAACGAAAAAAATTAACCGTTCTTGTTTTAAATCCGACAAAAACGTTCCAGTTATAAGCTGAAAAAAATTAAAAATATAGAGATGTTAGAACGTCAGATGCGATAATTTGAAGAAATCTTTATCAAAAACTACCATAAATGTGACTATTTTTCAAAAATTCATCAAAATTCAGTACATTATGTTAGACGTACGAAAAAAACTTCATTAGAACGAAAATTGTTTGTTCTTTCAGGTGGTGTAATTGTATTTTTTTTCGTACAATTATTCGAATCCATACTATTGAGAAATAAGTGCGAAAAATCACCCAAAACAACACAAAATATTAAATAAAAAAATTTCTAAATTAAATTTTTAAACTCCGGCTTCGAGGTGCATTCAGTCACCATTACGACTACCTGTGTGCCAAATGTCATGGCTGTAAGTGCTATAGATTCGTCTGGACATCGCAGACACACACACGAACGTTGCCTTCTATAAGTATAGATAGTCTGCGACCACCTAAATCGTACTCTCCTGACCTGATAATGAATCGAATCACTGTTGACGTTGGCACAGTGATGTCACTTGCACACTGCCATATAGATAGGCCAACCACTGTCTCTCCAAGCAAAAGCAATGTCGTCGGTTAACAAGCAACACCACATATCTCAATTTTTCAGAGAGGAAGAAAAAACTGAATTTTTCGCAACCAATAACGAATATTTCTGAACTTTTTTTTCACATCTGCTAGGAACATGTTTAAAAAATAAGTTGGTTAAATTGGTTGCGAAAAATTCAGTTTTTTCTTCCTCTTTGAAATTTAAAAAAATTAAGATAAGTGGTATTGCGTGTTAGGCGCCGATATACTGCATTTTGTGGGCATTCCACAGATCTCGTCCCGGAATTTTTTGATACACCTATAAATTTAATACGCATTTTGCTGATTCAAACCCTTTATTATATTGAGCATATCATACTACTGGGATCAAATGTTGTAATAGCGTTTTCTTAGAATACCGTGGTGGTTTTTTCCTTTAAAATATTATTCTCGTCCAAAGAAATAAGTTCTCCCCTCCACTTTCTCGGATACTTGCACAATGCGCCGCATTTTGAGTTTGGCTTCGTAGTATGGTGAACGAAATCGAGTATGCATTTTGGACCTCTTCCAATTGATCGGTTGGGTCCAAAATTTGATGTATTTCCGCAATTTCGATGTCGATATCACATACCGAATTTCACTTACTTGGCTTTGTTAGTTTGAGTTACCAACTTCACATTTTGCTATCATGCTCACATTTTGTTTTTGAGTTAACGTGTTTCCATACACATGAACAGAAAAACAAAAAACAATCTAATAGCTTACGGATTTAATCTAGAATTAGGCGCAGTCCCTTAATTTTTGGCTAAAGATCTATCCTATTAAAATTCGAAGGTAAACAAACATATGTATCTATGTCCTTCTATCTTCTCACGAATCACTAAATCCTGAAACTAGCCGTAAGTACCAAAAGATGGAAAATAATCCAAGGAATCCATTTCGACCATTTAAATTCCGAAATTGTAATTAGTTTAAAAGATATTAATTAAAAACGTCAAAATGAATGAATTCACGTGCTGCCATCTATTGGCAGCATGGTGAATTCATTCACGGCGGATTATTTTCCCCTATTATTAGTTTTCACATCCGGTGTTGCATTTTTTTATTTATTTAACGGAAGTTGGTATTTCTTTTCGAGCGAGCTTCTGTGTTTGGGTTTATTAACAATGGAAAAAAAATCATTCTCATGCTTTTTTTCTTTCTTTTTTAGGTAGATTCCTTATAGGAACTCTACCTATTGCAATGGTTCTCATGACACGACTTTCGGAAAATTTCTACAGATCTTCACCGATCATGACCCCTAGAACCCAAAACCACCCTTCGTTAAAAAGTTTATATATATATATATAGGTATATATATATATATATGTGTATAACGCTTTTTCCCATGTTATCTTGTGAACACGATAACTGGAGTAATTGTGATGTAAATTTAACCAGCTTGGGATATGTTGTAAGGATAGTGAAAATCTCGGTCGAGTTCGTAGATGGGCTATCCAGATCAAAGGGGGTGGAAATGGTGGGGGGTGGAAATTTTAATTTTCCCATAATTCCTTTACAAATGAAAATAGAAAGAAAATTCAAATTAGGCGAATTATTGCCTTATCATAACGAACAATTTTTGAATTAAAACTTTTTCGATAGCTACAATTGCTTAGAAGTTATGAGCTGAAAAGTGATTTTCCCACCCTTCCCCTCCTCTCCCCCTAACTTAAAGTACGTTTTGACCTAAGCATGTTACCCCTTGTTGGAAAGCTCTCGTCATTTGCAGTTTCTTCCACCCTCTTTCATTCTTGTAGCTCCAATACTTATGAGAATAGAGGGCAAAATGTTCTTTTCCTTATTATTATTAGCAGAGAAGTATATGCATAACGTTTTGACCCGTGTTATTTTGTAAACACGATAACTAGAGTAATTTTCATTAGACTTTAACTGGCGACGGATATGTTGTAAGGATAGTGAAAATCTCGACCGAGTTCGCAGATGGGCTAACCAGCTCAAAGGGGTGGAAATGGTGGGGGACTGAAAATTTCATATTCCCATAATTCCCTTACAATTCAAGAGAGAAAGAAAATTCAAATTAGGCGAATTATTGCCTTATCACAACAAACAACTTTTGTACTGAAACTTTTTTGATAGCCACAATTTCTTAGAAGTTATGAGCTAAAAAGCCATTTTCAATCCCCTCCCCAACTTATCATTTCCCCATAGCTCTGTTATGATTAAAGATAGAAAAAAAATTTCAATTAGGCGAATTATCACCTTATGATAACGAACAACTTTTATACTAAAAGTTTTTTGTCTGCTAGAATTGCTTATAAGTTATGAGCTGAAAAGCTATATTCAATACCCCCCCCCCAATTTATCATTTCCCCATAGCTTCGTTAAGATTGAAGATAAAAAGAAAATTTCAATTAGGGGAATTATCACCTTATCATAACAAACTACTTTTATACTGAAAGTTTTTTGACAGCAAGATTTACTTAGAAGTTATGAGTTCCCATCAACCGCATTCACTTTCACTTTTTATACGGTATAATATATAATTAATTTATGACTACTTAATTTATAATTAATATGTTTGTTAAATTTTGTTAATTATAACTGTTAATTGATATACCTGGCTTTACTCCGGATTAAAATGTTTTTATGTTTAATATTTTCAATGTAAAAATTACTATTGTATAAATATTATTATACACAAATTCCTTTTCTGATCTAACACGCTTTCAATTAAAATGAGAATATCAATTGAACCAGACGATTTTTAAAAACATCCGTTTTCTTTATACGTTATTATTTGTTATACAGGTACTTCAAATTTTGTTAACAATTACTAAAGTCAATGAAAGGTTTTAATGCATATTTTGAAACAATTAAATTAACTATTTAATTATTCATTAAGTTAAAGCGTGAGAATAAATCAATAGCTGGTCCCGATTTAAATTGCTAAAATCGTCTACTTTTAAAATTTTCTTTTAGCATTCTTCCTTCTGGAAACAGTTCTTCGTATTATTTTTGATCAACAAGAATATTGTTACGAAATCAGTTTAAAATTAATTTTGAAAAAAATATTAAAATGAGAGAAACAAATTTATGGAAATAAAAGACATCGCGGAAAAATGCCTTGCTTAATTTTTAATTAAGTGAAATTTTAAGCATCTTTTAGGCTTTCAAAAGGTGAAGGTGACCTTTCTCTTTTCTTAAATAAAAGTTTGATTGAAATCAGTCCAGTGGTTTATGAGGAGATGTGGAACATACATACATAGCCACAGTGACTTTTATTTAAATTAATATAATTATTAGATAATTATAAGATAAAGATTACTGGCATATAGTATGAGCCATGAAAAAGGTTTTAGTGAAGTTTTGTAACAATTAATTTTTAACTTTAATTAAGTAAATAGTTAATTTTAATTAATCAAATAATTTTAATAGTTAATTTGATAATAGTTTTTCGGACAGAATACTTTAATTTGATATTTAACTAAATATGGCGGGACCATGATTTGTTTAATAAAATCAATATAAAGTAGCAAAAAACGATAGATATTTAAATAAGAGTTTCCTTTATCCTTTTTACTATTGAAAAATATCTCCTTAACTTTAAAATTGTTTGGGATTTTCTGTCTGAGTATTTGGTTTTAACCGTCAATGGAGATTTAAATTTACTGTTCAAATTGGCTGCATTCATATCCTATGCTTTAAAAACACGTATTAAATTTGCCACACACAATGTTTAATAATTTTATTCTCTTATATGTTAAGAATTTAGTGACTATTATCTCTGTAAACAGGGAGTTCTATAAATGAGCCCATTTTAGTAGTATTTAAGTGTTTCCATGTCATGTGATTTTACCATATGACAAAGTAATGTTCGCACAATTATATATTCACCCTGATATAAATTAATTTTTAAATCTAGAGTCTTTCTTCATTCGTGCCAAGAGTCAATTTCTTGTTACTGTTTCAGATAGGCTGGCTTAATGTTATCTAGGAGATATTTGCACTGCTGAGATGTTTATTTCTTTATGACTCCTACCTGTTGAATGATTATGTGTTGAGATATAAAAAAATTGACCAATGTACTGACCGATAAATCTATCATAACTTTTTGGAATGAAAAATGGAATGATAAAACCTTGATGTAGCAAAAAATTAAATGACATGAAAACAGAATCACAGCGTAAATATTGCAATGCGTAGAAACAATAAAGTCATAGGCTATGTCTGTATTGATCAATATGTAATATTTCATGACTTTTGTAACATTAACGTAAAGGAATCTACCTTTGCCTTCAAGCTTGCCGAAAAGGGATTTTTTTGTATTACAGTGTTTAACTTCGTAACGTTTGTTAGGGAAAGTAAGTGACACTATTTGTTGATTGTAGAGAAAACGGAGGCGGGGCATATGAAAATATATGGATCCCAAGGTCTCACGTGACCTCACTTCTCTCCTATATCCTACTATTCGTGATAGCCCGTGCAACGCCGGGCCACACAGCTAGTCATATACTAAAATTCACCAATCTAGTTCGTTGTGTGTTTTGAGTTAGTGCCTTAACATGTACACAGACGCCCATTAACCCTGAACGCCCTGACAGACTTAACGTAGACAGACTCCATCCAAAATTGGATGGAAATCTACAATATTGGTATAAAAGCCACATGCCCAATTTCGTACGACTATCTGCAGGTCTATGATAGGAAAGAGAGAGTAGAAACGCTGGTCGAAGACGAAGAGACTCATCGAAATCACGAGATCGAATTTTTGGACGATCAGAAGATTTTCTCTTTATAAACTTTATTTACAAATTAGCGGAAAAAAAACATAAACCAAATTTTTTAGCCTCTGAGCTGACTCATACTCTGATTGATATTTTACTTCTATATATATATTGTTACCGTCATTATTTCCTTCCTTTAGACAAACAAACTAGAATGCATCTTGTATGTTTTTTACTTCGGAGCACCTCTTCAGATGTCTAGCTTTCCTCTGAGTAGAAAATCTAATCTTAGTAATGGCACTTACTACTACTGGTGCTTTACGGGAAAATCAATAGCGTATGACGAAATGTTAGGTTGATGAGTAATTTGGATCGATTTCCAAATCATTGCCTGGGGTATAGAAGGTATTTTCCAGGTGTGCTAAAAGGGCGTGTTGACGTAACTCAAAATTATGAGTTTTATGACTTCCTTTTAAATTGGTAAAAGTAATAGGTTTTCTATTCTCTATCTCATAGTTTTAAATAAATATTAACTTTATGTACTTTTTTCATCAGTGACCTAATGGTTTAAGGCATGACGGAGAGAGAAGGTTATGGGTTCTAACCTCTGGCTGTTGTCTTAACTAGCTCTGCGTGTTTAAAAATTGGCGGGCCGATGTACGAGTTACGAAGGCAAAGAATTGTTCGCTGCTGGATTTTCCTCCGAGCGAAACATAAACGGAAACCATTTACCCTGAAACTCCTCTAGGCTGGCATCATTAACCTTATATTAGAAAGAAGTTAGGTTTCTACACTAAGTGCCCCAAGATCTCTTTAACATGAAACAGTTTCCCTTTATCAGGAGTTCTTGACTCGTGGACTTGTTGGCCAAGTGGGATTAAAACCACCACCTTATATACTCAAATAATTTTCCAACATTGGATAAAAATAACCATTCTAGGTTGATTTGTGATATTGAAGTCACATTTTGAGACGACGCAAGAGCTATTCTGGGATGGACCTCATAATTGGTCTAATGGAGATGAATTTTATAAGAACCATGATTGCTGAAGCAAAAGGCAACTGAAAACTGTTGAAAAAGGCCAAAACGTTGCTTAATAAATTAAAAATTAAACAAAAACTTCGGAAAAATTGTTTTAAGTTACATATAATAATTACCGAAGTTATACTCGTGTCAAGTTAGCAATTCTAGGGCCAACTCTCTTTCCCAGAGAACCAAATAACACATATAGACACACACTATTCTTTCTTTAATGTTATAAGAGATTATTCTCGGAAAAGAGATCAAATCATGAGCCCGAGACACAGACCGATTTCTCTTTGAATCCATGGTGCATCTTGCAGGAGATAAAAAGACGTTATGTCACAGCCTAGTGCGAGCGCGCGTCGTGCATAAGGCGCAGTTAGATGTTAAAAAATATGGGCAATTTTATTTGATAGGTAATTGTTGCATTATCTAAATTATCTCCTTTCATTAGATGAATTCTGAGCGTATTACTGGCACAGATAACTTCTTACCAGCCATCTTTATTTACTATGAAACATATTTAATATTTATTTCCACCAAACTAACGCGAGAGAAGTGTTTTATGTTATCTAATATGGTATGCGTTATAATAATTGGTGATTAAACGCACGAAAATCATTAATGATGGTATGCTGTGTCTAATGAATCTAATTAAAGCCGAGCATCAGCTTCCGTCCTTTCGTAGATCATAATTTATGAATCGAGCTAATCCCAGAATGTCGAAGGAATTACAGAGAGGTGAGGTTGGATATTAATGGCGTAAGCAAATTTCCGGGAAGTGCTAGTTCTGAATGAATATATGAATGCGCATTAATGGAAAGCTCTTTTATTAAGACTGTTTCATTTGTGGGTAAATGAATATTGCTTTCATAATAAAATTTACAGAAGCCCAAGGAGCTCTTTTGTTGTTTTATAAAATCTAATATATTTAATTGGCTTCGGTATTTTTGTAAGTGACAATGCAAATTGCCTTTTCTATTCCGTAACATTTTCTCGGATAATATCATTCTTAGCCTATTAAATTTTTCTCTCTTAGTTTCAATAAAAGTGATAATGCAATTTAGCTTTAATTCTCATTACAAATTTATTAATTATTTATTTTTGAATATATCATTTTATGCAAATTGTTGGGAAACTCTATATGTAATGTGTAAATTAGGAAATGGATTTCGCTCATGCGCATTACGAAATTATTATAATCTCCAACTCTTATATTCACACAAGCAATAGTGTAGCGTACAAAAATATAATCTGTATATTATCAAAGAGATAGTAGCTCACTGACTCATCACCGAGTTTCCCAAACTACTGAGACTTGAAATTTGGCAGGTGGTTGCTTTTTGGGTAGTAGGTGCTCACTAAGAAGTGATTTTTCGATATTTTGGTTAATTACAAACTACGTTAAATTTTAACATTTTTCCGCAATACGTTCGGAGCTTATTATTGAACAAAAATCAATTTAACATCATCCTAAAAGTTCACAAAATTATCCTTTCAATGATACCAATTTCATTTCCATGCGACATTCTCTTTAATTGTAATAATTTTTTGAAAATGTTTTCAAACACAATTTACAACATTCTTTTTATTGTTATCATCTGTTTGGAGCATGAGCGAAAGAGTTCCTTCACCGATTAAAAAAAAGAAAGAAAGAAAGCATTATTAACTGAGAACTGATGATGACGAGTAGCGTTTTGAAAGTTATTCCTGTCGATATTTTGAGACTAAATTGATAAATATTTTGTAAATTATTTATAAATTGGTATGCTGTCTTTGTATATATTTCTATTGAAATTTTTTTATTGTGTTGCCGTTGTTTGTATTGAGAAAATATATGAAACTTTAAAAAAAAAAAAAACAGACTTTGTAGTTCTTGGGATTCTGATGTAAAAACTCAACTCAAGAACCGGAATTCCTACTCAAGAAAGAAGACTCAACTGCCACCAACAATACAGATGGCATATTATTATGTACAATAGTGTACAGAAAAAACCATTAAGGATATTCTGATTACTAAAATCTAGCTCTAAATAGTGAGAATACGAGTTCGTGTCTTAGATCGCAGACAATATTTTCACAGTAGGAAACAGAAAATGCCAGACTTATAAGATAAAACACATAAAATTAAATTCAGTGCGCGCGCGTTATCAGTTATTTTCAGTAGTAGTTCAATCTGGTCTCCTGCTTTGTCTCTTTAAAAACATGGCGGGCATGGAACAACAAGCCCAAGATTTGTTTCGTAAATTGATTATAAAATAGCCAAAACATGAGAAAGAGAGATATTTAAATAAGACTTAATTTTTACCTTATTGATATTGAAAAATATCTCATTAACTTAAAACTTGTTCTGAGGTTTCCTGTTAATTAAAAATTGATTCAAAACTCGACAACGACTTTTAACTTTGGATAGGATTTAAATATTGATTTGCTTTGTATCATTCTTAATGGTTAATTTTATTAAAAATTAATAAAAAATTATTAATAACTTATGAAAAAATTATCTTTATGGTGTTTTTAAAAATCGTTTGGGAGTCTCTAATATTTTGAGCAACTGCGAGATCTTAAAAATCTTTCGACTGACATATTTTCTCATTTTAATTGAAAATAAAGGCTCGGAGGATCTGTATAAATAAAACTGGAACACCATAATGTTTAATTAATTATCACTCTTTAAAAAATTTTAAGAACATGTAGAGAAAATCAAAAATCGTTTGGTTCGCTTGATATTTTCATTTTAATTAAACATTTCAGATGACAGGAGGGTTTTGTCTGTTATAATATTTCATATAAAATATTTTTTTTACATTCAAACTATAAAGCCATGAAAATATTTTATCCCGAGCAACAAGGTACCAATAATACGTTACTATGCGGATGATGGCGCCGCATCATCTAGTAAGAATATAAACAATCAACATGGATACTTTAATATTTTTTCTGTGGCAAAATAATAAATATTGGACTTTTTATTTTATTATTACTTCATTTCTCATTCACTTTATGGCAAGGGTTTGAATTTTCCTATCTTTCATTTTGTGAGATTAGTGATACTAGTGTGTTTTTTTATGTTCTCATATCATTATTATTTGCCACATTATTTTTTTCTTTTTTCCTTATGTAAGATCCTTGTTAAAACCGGAATGAGTAAAAATTTCCCTCTAAACAATAAACTGCCTTATCCTGGATAAAGTTCTAAATGCAATATTGGCGAGATAATAAGAAATGGGAGTGTAGAATCTTGGCCTATGAATCGCAAGAAACAGTAATGCGAGTGTCTAGAACATAGCTGAACCTTATCTTTATTTAATTAGTTATTTACAAGAATTTCATTGTA
>BGPR01025797.1:0-22063 GCA_013235015.1 Araneus ventricosus
CAGTGGCGATGGTGACAAAACGTTAATGCGTTTATGGCACTTTTGACAATCAAATACGATGAGGGGCGCCTATGCCATTTTTAAATCAGAATATGATGAGGAGACGTATAATTAATTCCATATTCCTGGCGCCATTTACACTTTTTAAGCCACTTAAGACGACTGTAATTAAAAAAATCTTTTTATTAGTTATTCTCGCTACACCAATGGCCATGGTGACAAAACGTTAATTCGTTTATGTCACTTTTAATTAAAGTCAAATACGATGAGGTGCGCTTATGCCATTTTTAAAGCAAAATATGATGAGGAGGCGTAAAATTAATTCCATATTCCTGGCGCCATTTGCGCTTTGAAGCCACTGATGAAGACTCCGAGAAAAAAATGGTATTATTAGTTACTCTCGCTACACCAGTGGCCATGGTGTCAAGATGTTAGTGAATTTATGTCGCTTTTTTAAAGTCAAATACGACGAGGAGGGAGAAAATACCATAGGCGCCATTTAAATACAAGCTAAGTCATTGATGACGACGGGGCCAGAGGGGGAAGAAAAAATCATACCCTGGCGCCACTTATCTCGTTACGCCCCTGAGTCAAGAACACACATCAATTCTTTGAGTTATCATGTTCACAGATAAACAGAGAGTCATAATTCCGAAGATTTTTTTTGCGTATTTGGGGAAATCTGAAACGTTGAGATTCACCAAATTACTGAGATCGAATTTTTTGACGTTTCTATAACTTTTGCATACTTCGTATACGTTGAAATCAACTGGAAATATTTCCAAAATCTTTTGGCCGAAGCACCACGCAGATCTTAAAATATTTTTATTTATAAACGGTATCATGAATTTTAAAATGTATTAATTTCTGGTATAAACGAGGCTGTGTAATTTATAATGCAGGTTAACTGCTTCATTGCCTTGTTTTAGTGTTTTGGAAATTGAAGCCTTTCGTGGAAGATCGAGTTAATATTATTCCTCATGAAAAATGGGTAAAATAATTATAATATTGAACATTTCCAATTATTTGTCAATTTTGTATTTTAGAATATGAACCCCCCAAGTCCTATTATGCTGCCTCATAGTGGCGGGGGGGGCCTGGGTGGAATGGGTGATGTACGTCTGGAGTTTTTTCTCCTGGCAGGGTCACCCAAGGCGTGAAGGCCATTCCATTACACCCAGCTAAAGCATAACGGCAATGGACAAAGTCAGACTTCTTCCCTCGGGCGTCCAAGGTCTAGAGCCAACAGAAGCTGCACTCCCCTTCTTTACCATGATTCCTGAGCTGGTTCGTGATTTTCTGTGGACGAGCGAACTCTTGGACTTGGTCTAGCTGAGGACTAGAACAAGTGGAATAAGAAACAACAACAGAATATGAAAACCTGGCTGGCGGTAAATAGAAAAAGATCGACGCTCCTTCCCTAAATGGAGACAAGCAATAAAGTTCAGTCCCTACGGAGACATATCTGCATTCATTATACAGACGATAGCTCGGAACCCCAAATAATGAACCCCCTCTTCTTCCCTCTTCGTTCTTAAGAGGGGGCTCCTCAAGAGAAAAAGTGGGATAATTCGTCAGCCAAATTCAAATTTTTCTGAGCAGGTCTGTATCAAGCGGTAGTAATGTAATATGACACCAAATTAAAAGCAGAATTAGAAGACTTTAAAAAATAAAGTAGCCTCAAAGGGATAAGAAATTATCCAGGAATGGCGCTAGAGTTTGCCCGACGGGGGCACGATTTGCCCGACAAGGGGACACGATCTCCCCGACAGGGGGGACGAGCGTAATGAAATTGGTCTAAAATTTTCGCCAGATTATTATTTATCAATTACAGTTGAATACCCCGTAAAAAAATTTTCCGCGATGGCATACAAAATTTTTCCCGACGGGGGGGGGGGCCCAGCATCCCCCCCCGGGGCCCCCGGGCCCCCCCCAGTCTCCCCCCTCTGGCGCCACCCCTGCAATTATCCATAGAATAAGTGTAAAAGTTAGTTAATAAATTATATATTATTACTTTCAAAAGGTTCCGAAAATTATTTTGTTGCGGAAGAATGAATACAGTTAGAACTTGTTTATCTGGTGTTTCCTTCGAAGAAACTACACTCTGTGCAACTACGCATTTTTGGTATCGTTTATACAAAAATGTAATAATAATAACTAGCAATTTGACCTGTCCTTACGGACATACAAATTTCGAGCCACTGACAGTTCCGACGAAGTCCAGTAAATTCGATATTCGAGCACAAAAATCTGATACAAGGTACACTGCTTCGTAAGGTAAATGCTAAAACAACCTCTACACAATTTCTTGTCGCAATTTCAAATTTTCCTATACACAATTTCAAACTTTCCTATACAAATTTCTTGATTAATAACTAAATAACATTAAAATAAACTAATAATAATAACGGAAATAAGAAAAAAATAAAGAATACAGGAAAGCCACAAATTAACACGGTACCATACAACAGATCAAAAACAACATAGTCGCGGCTAGCCAACAAGGACGGGTATTTACAATAAATAGTTAAAGCATAGAAGAAAAAAAAAGTATCATAAAAAACGCAAAATAAAAATCTATATCTGTATCATAAACAGCTGTAGTCATTTAAGACAAATATAGAAAAGGGGACTGTAAAATTTGGCCAATTAGTTTAAAATATTAACAATCTATGAAATATTTACATAAGGAGAGCAATAAAATAAGTTCTCTAGTGAAATATAGAAAAAAGGATTGTAAAATTTGGCCAATTAGTTTAAAATATTAACAATCTATGAAATCTTTACATAAGGAGAGCAGTAAAATAAGTTCTCTACTGAAATGCAATGGACACTAAAAGCAGCTATGATTCATACAAAAAATGTAAATGCGAATTGCAAGCCTCCTTTTTGCCACCTCCGTGCTTTGTCGTTGCACTTCTTCAGCAATTGTGAATCGTTGCCCCTTAAGAAAATTCGTCATCCGAAGAAAAAGTCGCATAGGTCGAGAACAGGGGACTTAGCCTTGGAACAACCGAAATGTGATATTTTAACAGGTAATTTTATACGATACCTACAAACCGGCGCCTTATCGTGATGGAGAAACCACTACTTGGCCTTCCCTGCGCCGAGAAGTTATGAATGTCTATAATCATTAGCTATACGCATCCCTGTACATATTTGAACTGGATGAAGCCGGTTCTGACTAGTCGATCGCATGATAGTCTTCCCCTTTTCTGCAGGAAATGATATAATTCATTTGCATGTGGAAAATATTTTGAAAGTTCTGGAACTTTGAACGTAATAGCACATGTTGGAAGATGACAAAACACGATTTTAATTATTACAACTATAGGTAAAAAAATGTTCATATACATCAAATAAAATAATTGAGCTCAGTATTAGCCGATAGTGTGTCGATATATTTTACGAGAATTTTCTCTTGGATGTGATTAGCTTTAAAATTAGGGATTATATATATGTACAGATGGATTTTCAGCGTAAGTAAAATAGTTTTAGAAGTAATATTTTGATTCCACTTACTTCCTTTCTCCTTTGCATTCGAACTTTTCTTCCCATTTTTAGTTTTTTTCTTTTCACCCGCACCACCATTCCGCATGACGTCTGTATTCAGGATTTCCGTACTAGGTTTCTTTCCAACCAAATCACTGGAAGATCTTCTAGCTTTTGCTCTCTGGACATCTGAAGAAGTCAACTGACAGCCAGAATCGCTGTCAGTTCTCAGGTTTTCGGAAGAAAATGCCCAACGCCTTTTCTCTTCCTGCTTTCTGGAAATTTCTTTCTGATCTTTCCTGGATCGGGATTTTGACGACTCGGAACTGTTTGTTTTCGAACCAAGATCAGCCAAGTGACTCACGTCAACGTAATGAGTAGGGGACACGTGAGAGCTCTTGGAATGATTCTGAAATCTTTTAAAAGTCAAAATGATTCCATGAGCAATGTCTTTTATCTTGATGGAAGAACTGCGTTCCGTCTTCTTAGGTTTCGGTGGACTTGGATCAAATCCATGTTTGAAAGCGGAACTAGTAGCAGCTGCTGTCGAATAATAATGAGATTCTGGTTCTTGTGGCAGCTTGTTTATCAATCTAGAAGTTCTGTTCGGCGGCGAATGAATGGAATTCAGAGGTGAGGTAAAAAGATGTCGCAGAGATTCAGGAGTTGGAGGGTTGCTGTTCGGAAGTTTTGTGGAGGTTCCATTCTTTGTTGCTTTTTTATGGTCTTTCTTCTTACGACTAAGACTCGGTTCTAACATGTGAGAGTCGTAATCTCTTAAATTTACATAGAAACTAGAGCTGGTGACACTTGAATGCCGACTTTGCAAGGTACTTTGCTCCGAACTCGATGCATAGTCACATTTAACCGACATAGAACAGGAATCCGAATAGTCTAAATCATTCATCGAAGACGATCGACCGTTAACGTAATAACTGTTATTGGGTTTCATAACGGTCCAGCTGGATGTCTCAGAATCTGATGGGCAGGATGTGGTTTCTTTAAACATATCTTCATACACATGCGATGATTCCGAACAAGGGCTAGGGTTCCTGTTTGACGAAGAGGATACGGATGGAGTAAATCTTTTACCATTTTGCTTAGAGACTAGTTTTGCACAAAGAGGTATATCAGCCTCAGATTCGAATTCTTGAAATTGTATTGCTGAGGAAATTTGCGACTTAAAATTATTCTGAGGCCCGGTGCCGTTGGGTTTTGTTTCTCGCTTAGATTCTTCACGATAGGCAGAAAAGTGTTCACTTCGGGAAATATCCTGGCAGCTGCTTGATTTCATCTTCGAATCGTTACAATCTGGAGATAGTTTATTTGCACTCCGACTGTTTACTTTAATTTCTGCAGCATTTAGAGATGGAGAACTAATAGCTAATTCGTTATGAAGGGTATCAAAAGTATTTCTTCTTTGTTTTGAGCTTTTCTTTATTTCATCAGGAGATTCATCATCGATGTCAGAATGAGAAACAGACTGAGATGATTTGTATTTGTTATTGATTTCGAAAGAACTCTGTACTCCGTTGTGCTGAGCTTGAGAAGAAATACATGCTGGATTAATATTAGCATATTCATTTACAGAATTATTATTTTCCAATTTTGATATCTTTTTCTCAGAGTTTTGCAGATCAGGATAAGAGTTATTGGTAATTTTCTCTTCCTTTTTCAGTTCACGACAATGCGAAGATCTGTTTGATGCTACTTCCTTTGAGTTAGGAATCACACCATTACATTTATAGCTTTTCTTATTCGAAGCTTTATCAGTATCCTTTTTATCGTTAGTATGTGAATTGTTTTTAGACTCTTTTCCATTCTCTTGTGCTTGGAATTGTTTTAAATCATCACTCATATTCGATTTCTTTTCTCCATATTGGTTTATACGTCGATTTTCACTTTCCCTATAATTTTTCAAACTTTTATTTCGAGATCTATTCAAATCTGAATCTGATGATAAGTCGCTTTCGTGTGATTCATATCCAGCAGAATTTTTGTCTAGAAACTCAAATGAATCGAACTCCAAACATGTACCATTTTCATTGTTTGTGTTACAGTTAAAATTATTCTCGTCGCATTTAGGATTCTTCCTGTCTGAATGAGAATTTCTTCGTATTTCGGATATTTCCTTTCTGCTTTTATTAGTTTCAGATGAATCACAACCAAAAAAATCCCTTTTTTCATCATGTTTAGATATTTCGGAGTCTAAGTTGCTGTCACAACCACCAGAAAAAACGTCGCAATCTTTTTCGAATCTTTCTGTTTGATTTTCTCTGAGTTCGAAATCATTACCGTTTGAATAAATATTATTTTCACGCATCGTCGAATTATTTTTACAGTTCTCATACTTATCAACATTCACAGAAATTCCATTTATCGAAGGCTGATTAGCGATAGATTTCATTTGTTGAACGGTGTTATTGTTTCTAACGCTGATTTCGAGGCGATCTTCACTTGATTTCGAATGACTAAATCCATTTTGAGTCGATATTTTGCATTCTAATTTATCAAGGACATCAACAGAGTTGTAAATATGATTTTCTTTCATTGGGGGTGCTGTTTTATGATATTCACTATGTCTTCGCCCTTGTTCAGATTTATTTCTCGTCCCTTCTGGCAAATTTTTCTTTCTGTTATCACAAATATCTTCCAGTGACTTCCACTCTTTGATCAAAGATCTGTTGGAAGAAGGACTGCATGTTCTCTCGGCGCGATCATCATCAGATTTATGGTGAGCTTCTTCCCACGTTGTGAGGTTGAAAAATGAACTGTTGTTACTCTTTTCAAGAGGCTCTTCCACTTGCGTTTGGGCAGATTTTTCGATTCTCACAAAATGCTGGGGTTCCTTTTCCCGCCGTGAAACAAACTGTACAGTTATGACTTTTTTGTTGGTATTCGAGCTGTCAGGAGGAGGGTGTTCGCTGCCTCCAACGCATGATGAAAATATGACATCGTTATTATAGCATTCGGCGTTTGAGAACATATGGGCATTCACAGTTTCAGCAAAACTGGTGAAATGCGATGCGTTGGTTTGCCTAGACTCCTGATGATCTAGGTTATAGTGAGCATCAGGTTGCACTTTCACTGCTACAGTTCCATGCCCATTTTTCAAAGGTCGTAGAAAAGGATCTTCAAAGCTGTCATGAAACGTACCGGAATCTTCTGGTTCGAATTGTATTTCTTGATATTCCCAAGAACAGTCATCTTCAGCAGTTGAGTTAACTTTATACGTGTCTGTTTGATAATTATTCTCATGAGGAGAAGGAATGTCTGGAATGATTTTCTTCTCTGCATCAAACCCTGAAAGTAAAATAGAAAATATCTATATATATATATATATATACCAGAAAATTATTGATAATTGTTAGCTCCAAAGTAAGTATTAAATTAAATAACATCCAGATTAAATTAAGTTAATCTCGCGTCTAGTTGTAATGATACACGATGATTATTTTAAAATTAATCTCGCAATTTTAAACCTAGTGTCACACGACGAGGACCAACCCTGAGCGGGCACGTCACACAACGTAAAGGCATAAAAGCCACAACAGTAAATTTAATACATGCGCCAGGTGTACATGCATGGAGGATTACCGGTGGAATCGGCAAGGCCAGATTTCCTATAGGGCCAACCTAGGCCATGGCCTAGGGCGCATATACAGAAGAAATAACCAAATATTTACAAACTTTTCAGTATTATCTTGAAAAGGCCACATAAAACAATTTTTTGAAATTTACATTCGTTTCATTAAATATATTGAGCGATATATTTTTTTGCCTTCTGTGGACCTTACCGTCTCTTGCCCTTGAACTTGTATGCATTGAAATCGATTTAATAAGATCCATCCACTTCAGTGACTCTTCAAGCCTATTCATGGACAAAAACGCGAACGAAGAAGTTCTAGTAGGTATTTCAGACTATTTCAAGAAATTGGATGAGGTGTTTTTGCAGGTGTTAAAGGGGAGTTGGAGCCCTAAGTACGCTAACCCTAACCCTGTTACTTCGATGTGCCTTTTCTCAAAATCTGTTATAGATTCATTTTTGAAATTTTCTATAGAAGTAAAGTACATTTTTCTCATTATGCTGAAATGATTTTTTAAAAAAGAAATTCAAAAATTTATTTTTTTAAAAATTTTTTGTGTCAAAACAAAAAAATGTGAAATTGGCTATTTCGATTTACCTTTTCTCTAAATCTGTTATAGATTCACTACTGACATTTTTTATACAAGTAAAGTACACTTTTCTTATTATACTGAAATGAGCTTTTTAAAAAAACTCAGAACTTTATTTTAAAAAAAATGTGTCGAAATAGGGTAAAATTTCACTATGTCTAATTAAATATTTTGTGAATTTATAAAAAATTAAAAATTAACCAAAAGCTCATTTCTGTATAATGAGAAAGGTGTACTTTACTCGTATAAAATATTTCAAACATGTATATATAACAGATTTTAAGAAAATGTACATCGAAGTAACAGGGTTAGGGTTAACGAACTTGGGTTTCAACTTTCCTTAATGTGGCGTTATTTCATAAGTATTTTGAATTAAAAATTTAATGATTATAAAGATTGTATTGAGTGATTATATGTTTCAAAGATAAACTATTGTGTATTAAATTGAAAATTATATATTAACTTTTTTGGAGGGGGGGGGGGCGCAGAATATGCTTTGGCCTAGGTCGTAGAAATGCGTAGAATCGGGTTTTAAATACGTGATCCTCTGATACTAAGACCGAAATGTTGCCAACAACGAAAGAAATTGAAGAGAGGAGAAATAAAAAAATATATTTAACATTGCGTCAGTATAAAACAGTTGAAGTCGAAAAATTAAATTCATTGATTTGTCAGACTGAAATTTATGTTTTTAAATTAATTAAATGCTGTAGTACATGATATCCTGGAATTTTTAATCTATTTTTTTAGTAAAAAATTCTTGCGAAATTTTAAAAAGCTTCAAATTGGAACACACATTTCCCCATTTTTTGTATTTATATTTCTGTTTGCTCCGGAGATTCACTGAACGATAATGTTTTCTTTCTTTTTTTGTTAATAACATCTAAAGAAAACTTTAATTGAAGGAGTTGTAATATTTTTTGAATTTGCTTTAATTGTTAATTGCATTTTATTTGATTTTACTCATTATATTTTAACTGAAGGAGCATACATTCAAAATATGATTATTTACATTTTACTAAATATAGCTATTTAAATTGTTTTCTACTTTTTAGTATTTAATTTATAATTCATTAAGATAAATATTATGAAGCCTTTAAACCAATTCTTTCTTAAATTCACTAACAGGTGGCGCCACGCGTAAACAATCAAAATTTAATTAATAATCGATTAACTGATAACTAAATTTTCAAAATATTAAAAATATTGTATTGCCATTGAGAAAACGCAAGTGTGCTATATTTCAAAACTCTAGGAAGTCAGAAAGCGAATAAAAATCGATTAAAAAATTCCAAGTTTGCGAATATGAAGCAAGTCAAGCTGAATGTAAGTGTTTAAAAATGCTAGTTCCAACTCAAAAGAACTATTATTAATCTTTAAAAAGAAATCTAAATTTTTTCTACTTTTAATTTATTTTGTTACTTTGTCTTAGATTTTTTTTCTACATTGAATTTATAGACCTGTACTTCTCTCCTTTGAAGTCGGTGTGTCCTACCTATGTAGCACAAAACTTTTCCCGATATTGTACAATATTGTTCGATATAATATTATATGATATTGTATGCTATTATACAATATTGCGAATATTGTTCAATATTGTACAACATCTTTATGCTACCGGGATAGTGGCACAGCCTCGACTTCGGAACCGAAGGGTCACAGGATGGAGACCTGATTCCACTGACGACCAGAGCTGTTGCTCGCTAAATTCGTAAGAATCAAACGACCTCCCGCTAGCGTTGTATGGAAGTTTTTAGAATGGCTGCAAAATATACTTCGCATCGTTTCAAAAGCGGAACTTTAACCCTCCGATAGGCGTGGACGAACTCTCAGATCGCTTGAGTATTTTTCCAGTTCTTCTTTGGAATCAGTTAGCAGTGGTTTCAGACCTGTTCTAGCTACCTTCATGAATATGGATTAAAGGATTCAGGTGTGGGGATTAACGAAGTTTTGGCTTCAATCACCTATCGTCGAGGGCTGGAAAATACAATTCGATTTCTGAAATCGTCGTTCCCAGAGTCGCAAGTTTTTATTCTCTCGGCCTGTTTTTTATTTACATATTTTAAGTTGTATTCTAGGGTCATTGTTTAATACAAAATGTATTAACGGTTTGAATTGTTCTGCAGCAATGAAAAGTATTGTTGTAAATTAGTTTTTAATTAATATCTTTTTACTAATTAAAATTTCGGAATTTAAATGGTCAAAATGGATTCCTTGAATTATTCCCTGTCTTTCGATACTTTCCGCGGGTTTTTCCGTTCAGCGGTTTGTGAGGAGATAGCCTCACATACATATACATACATACATACAGCCGGATTTTAATAGCGTAGATGAATCTAACGTCATGGGGGAATACCCCATAAAAATCATAAACGATTGTCTAAAATCGGAGCGACTAATGCTAGTACTTTTTTACTAGTTTCAGGACGACCTTAGAAAAATACAATCTTCCCGATGAGAACGATTCATAAGGAATCATGGAGAACAAAATAATATGTACGAAAATAAATATATTTTAGGTATTTAATTTGAAAAATGAAAGATTAAGACGATGAAAAAATCAGCACGTGAACTGGGAGTTCGTGACGCCTAATAGGAGATATGTAATAATCATACATAACGACTAGTTAATACAGCCAAACTAAACTAAAATGAATTTCGTCGAAATCAGTTGCTAAAATGGAATTTTCTACTTTCATAATAAAATCAAATTGAAATGAAAAATGAGTGCTCTCTTTTTCTTTATCCAGTCCCATGAATTTTATTCCATTTTTTGTTCTGTATGATAAATGCAGGTGTAGATATGTAAACCCTCTTCAAGTAATGTTCTTCTCGGAAGAGTGACACTATTTTAAATTCGTACATTCGAATCGGGAACAAAAGATTTTCCCACTGTAATCTTTATTGAGACACCTGCCGTGTACTTGCTCATACCCTGATTGGAAACAATGCCTTAGCACATTTTATTCGAATGCTTTGGGTCCACTGATTCTCATTTACGGTCATTACTGTGACATTTCCAGTTATATTGCCTTTACTGCCTAATTACATAACGTGAAAATTCGTTTCAGTCTTGCATTTTAATAAATTTAATTAGAGCAATTTTTAAAAATAAATGTTTATTAGTGTTTTAAAAATTTGAAATTATTTTAATTTTTTTCTATTGTTTAGTCTTTAATTTATAATTCATTTTTAAACATTTCATGAAATCTTGAAATCAACTTTTTCCCAAATTTACTACCACTTAACGCAAAGCGTATGGAATCAAAATGAAATTAAATTAATCAATTAATTAATAGCTAAATTCTGAAAATATTAAAACAGTGCATGTCATCATTGTATTGTCAATATTAAGTGTTCAAAATTTCATTTCAAAGCTCTAGCGTATCGGGAAGTGAATTTGAAATAATTACAAAAATTCATCTTTAAAAACGTGAAACAATGACAATATACTATTTTAAAATTTTTTGAAGATAATTATCAGTTAATCGATCAGTTTAATTAAAGTTTAGTTCCATGCGCGTGGCGCCACCTGGCATTAAATTTCAGAAAAAAATGATATCAAGATTCTATAATATTTATAATAATGAATTATAAATTAAAGAGTAAAAATAGAAAATAATTAAAATAAAAAAATAATTTCTACTTGCTACTACACTAATAAAAGTGCGCTTTAAAAATAGTTTTTAATGTCTTTGTTTCTAGATAAGATACATGCGAAGAATTGGAAATTAAGTTGATAAAATTTTTTATCCTTTTCTAAAATATTAAAATCTGGTCCTGCTGTTACCTTGACAAACGGATTCTTTCGCCGCCTTGTATGCTTTCTTCGGAACAATCAACTCTTGCGAAGTGTCCGAGAGGGATTCGGAGCTGTTTTCTTCGGGGTCAGACGCATTCAGCTGGTTATCGAGAGAAATTGTTTCTGGATCATCTGAAAGAGATAATGTCACATCAGATGTGGATTCCAGAAGATTCGATGTCTGTAACCGATATGATGATATATGACTGAAACGGGGAATTTAAAGAAATCATGCCGATTGTATTGGCTGGATTGTTGTTTATGATTTAAATATTTAGACCAAATTTGCGTTCTTATTTTTCATTATCAATATTTCCATGATTCTTGACTAATTAATTTTTAATTGTGAAATTGATACTGTTGCAAAAGACTTAAGTTTTAAAATAATGCATGTCACAGATTTCGCTGAAAACTTTTTTTGTTCCCTAAAATCGTGCTGGGCATGCATGTGAATTTGAGATTTTCATCCCTATGGAGATATACACTGTAAAAAAAATCCCGTAAAATTTACGGTTTTAAACCGGCAGCTGGGTTGGTTGTGCAAAACCGTAAAAGTTACGAAGTAAATCCGTAGGCACAACGGTTTTTTACCATACAGGGACAAGTTTTTTCCGTAAAAGTTACGAAGTAAATCCGTAGTCACAACGGTTTTTTACCGTATGAGATCAAGTTTTCTCGTTAAAAATTAAATCATCGAAGTAAGTGACGTCATCGACTGAGTTGAGTTGTTTCCTCCTTCTGTTCGAGTTGAGTTGAAACGTGCTGATGTGTATTATCGATTAGGAATATCAATTAATCAATATATATCTTTATTATTAATTTCAATTAATCTAATTTTTAATTGAACTTACTTGGACGATTTCGATGCAAGATGGTGACAAAACTTCTAACTCCTCCGAGCCGGGAATCGAAACCGCGTTCATAGAAACAAAAGGCAGTCGCTCTAAATACTAGACCACAGGAGACATCAGAAAATGAAGTAAAAATAATCTATTTGAGTTTTAAAGTCACTATAGCTCTAGTGGCGCCACCTAGTGGTGTAAAAATCAACTATTGCCAGAACACTTGTTTTAAGGTTAGCTTTCATGAGTGACAACAGGTTACTGCAACATGTGTAAACAATAGCGGAGATGGAACCCTATTAAAAACATGAAATGAATGCAATAAAATTACATTTAAGAAAAGGGAAAGTTATCATACGGAAAGCAATACCGTCTGACGAAAAATAGAATTTGAACTGACGGTTTTAAACCGTTTATGGCTGGAGCGGAAAACGGAGAAAAACCGTTTTGTCAACAAAACAGCTTTAAACCGTCAAATATATGGAAAAAGTCCGGGAAAAAAACGGATATTTTTTACAGTGTAGAGATTTATGTTTCCGGATGGCGTAGCATGGCCGAAGCTGGCTCGTGCCCTAAATAACCCGAATCAATATACTAATTAATTATGTTGTCGGAAATTCTAAAATTTGAGAGGATTGATCCAACAATGAAAAATAAATTAAAAAGTAATAGAAGAATGGGCATGAAAAGTTGTGCCAAGTTTGGTTATATTGACAATTATTTTTAAGGGGACATGCGACTGTTAAACCCCGAAAATTTTGATTTTATGAAAAAAAAATATATTATTCCCCTGTCTTTTTTGAACAATTTAAAACAACCCGCGTTAAAAAATTCCCTTAATTATGAAAGTTATAAAGGAAAATATATAAGCTGTTCAACGCAAACATTGAATATGGCCATATCTTTAAAGCGCTATATCTCAAAATGCGTTTTTTTAATATGGCGCTCACGATATCTCAAGAACTATTGAATATTTTTGCATAAAATTTTTACTGAATATGTATTGTGCTATGTTCCACGATTTGAACAACAGTTTTGTACATATCTTCGCCAAAGAAGTTTTTTGGGCGGGTGAGAAAAGTTTGAAATTTTAAACATTTACTTTTTAAATTGGTATATAAAATATAAATTAAATTTAAATATTAATAAATTGAGGTTAATTTTCTTAAACAGACTGTTTGGATAACTTAGATACCCAAAATATTGTGTTTAGACAAATATTTTATCCGTATTTATGCGCGCAAGGTGACTATCTCACTTTTCTCGAAAAATAATGCTCATATTTATTACTCTCTCAAAAAATACATACCAACATAAAGGTTTGAAAATGTGTGTACTATAAGAGAAAAAACACATTTTTCCAGAAAAAAATGAGTTTGTGAATTTCATTGTTTCAGAGATATAATGTATCGAATTTGACAGTTTCCACGCACTTTTTCGAGGTTTAAAAGTCGTATGTCCCCTTAAAAATGTTCTTTTTGCCGGTGGAGCAGTGCTTAAATAATAACTTTTAAAATGTTTCACAAATTCCTCGTTTATATTAACATCCCCATTGAAGCAACATGACGGTTATTTTGAGGTAGATGATGATAGATTAGATGATGAGGATGACACCTTATCCGGCAACCCCTCTGCTAGTTTCCGCATAATACCAGCGGTGGAACATCTGTTACCTGTCGTCAGATTTAACGTGCAACGGACCCACACTTATGGCGGACCTTTGATAAATGTGGGTTTCGAACCCTGAACCCTACTCTTAAGAATCCGAGATCTTACAAGGCCATCGTGGCCCGAGCAATTTTTCTAGTACACGCATGTAAGGAGCAGTACGTCCTGTATATTTTATGGATTTGTTAATGAATAGTAATTTTTCTAGTACACGCATGTAAGGAACAGTACGTCCTGTATATTTTATGGATTTGTTAATGAATAGCAATTTTTCTAGAACACGCATGTAAGGAACAGTGCGTCCTGTATACTTTATGGATTTGTTAATGAATAGCAATTTTTCTAGTACACGCATGTAAGGAACAGTACGTCCTGTATATTTTATGAATTTGTTAATAAATAGCAATTTTTCTAGTACACGCATGCAAGGAACAGTACGTCCTATATATTTTATGAATTTGTTAATGAATAGCAATTTTTCTAGTACACGCATGTAAGGAACGGTACGTCCTGTATATTTTATGGATTTGTTAATGAATACAGTATGCATTTTCTAAAAAAGGAAGAAATTAAAGTAAAAATCATACTAAAAGAAATGTAAAATAAAAGAAATCTAGATTATTCATCATTTTCTTAGGGTTTCAGTCTACTTACTGTTGATTGTTTGTATTTGTAAGAGGAAGCTCGGTTTCTGTGGTAGCCTGAAAACAGAATTTTGGACTCGGGGTCTGAAGATCGTGTGTTCGAAACTTTCTCTACCTTAGGTGCTATGCATGGGGTTCTGGTGAATATTAAATCCATCGAGTTCAGAATTGCTTTTGCTGAAGTGATGAGGAAGCTTGAAGCGGGAAAATAGCGACTCATGCGTCTTCTAAATCATCTGATTGTGATTCAAAATTTTGAGATCCGTCTCAAGATAACCTTTATGTAGTTTTAAATCGGGGCATTAATCTATCTTCCCTAAACCAACGGAAAACCTACGTTATCAGGGTTGATACAATTTCTAGAAGCCAATTTTTTATAAGAATCCATTTAGGCTCATTACATATTTTCATTAATGTATTATTCATCCCATTATGGAACATATTTTAAACAATTATTATGTTCTTTTTTTACTTCCGTACTTACTCCATGCATAATTATACTGACTGAAAATTCTAAAAATAAACATGATTGGGGCAACAATAAAATTAAATTAAAAAGTAATTGAAGAACGATGACGGAAAGTTATTAAGGTCAAAATGTCTTTGGTCCACATTTTGAAGCAATTAAGAACAACTACAGCGACTGGAAGCGAAGATGCAAAAATAAATATGTATTTCACTTCCTCCTTTCCTTAACGGATTTCTAGATGTATAAAATTATTTTAATAACTTTTTAGAATCTATTCACTTCAAATAAGTAATGGATTGTTATTTATTAATCAAGGAGAAAATAAAAGAGAAAAATCAGTCATGAAATGTTCAAATTTCTGAAAAATGCACGTGTAATACTTTCAAGCATTGCAGATAGTTTCAGATAATCATTTTTAATTAGAATTTCATGTAATAGGAATTTTAGCTTTTTTAAAGAATTAAAATTAAAAGGAAATTATCTGTACTCTGGCAAGTATTTTACCATGATGAAACTGGATTGCATAGACGGAAATATTTCACTCTCTGATTATGAGTCGTAACAATGCAGAATTGCGCTTTTTTCCAATAAAAATTATCTATTTTTTTAGTCAGGTTAGACTTGACTTTCTATCATTATTTGTTTTCGTGAAAGAGTAACTCATAAAAACGATCACGATTATGAAAAATATTTCTGAATTGGCTAAATAAGGCCAAAATAAAAACATTTCTTTTTGCAAATAATATTTCGTTGATATTGTGATGTATTTCAGCATAACGTGATGAATCGGGGAGCCTTCTTTATCAAAAATAATATGTTTATTGGACGTCTTCCACAGCACAAACATGTAAAACAAACACATACACTTACATCACAAACGTTACATCCTCACTGATATCGAATTCCATGTTCAATCATAATTATTCTTCTCCGTTTCTAGGCAACGTTAGCAAAAGACAAATATATCGTTGCCACACTATTTTTACAACCTTTAGAAAAGAATTAATGCCAAACGATTTTGCGAAACAATATTTTCAAATTAATTTCTTTTATGACCAAACGATTTTTTTTATCTAATTAATTTCTTTTCTTTAAATATTTTAATAATTCTACAAATATATATATATTCGTTAAGAATAATACAATATAAACAGTTGTTAAACTTAACGTTCCGTCTGCCGCATTAAATCTCAAAAAAAGAAATCTAGCGTTTTACTAGTATCACAACGATTTCTTCTATAGTAGCTGACAGAACGTTAAGAGAGATATAATGCTGATCACTGATGAAGTTAACAAAACTTCCAGATTTGCAAGTCCATGCACAAAGAAGATTCTTCACGTAGTATAATGCGGGCGTTGCAAAATTAGCAATACGCTATAATTTGATTGCACATTCGAAATAAGAAAACCCAAAGCTGTTAAAATATTAATAAAAACAGATCATCAATTTCATTTCTTCCTCACAAAAGCCTCTTTCTTTTTGGGCTAGCTGTCTATTACTAAATAGAAGCCATTTTTTCAAAAAAGGAAAGAAGAAACAGTGACAGCCGGTAAAAAGGGCTACCACCCACCTTTCATCGAAGAGCATTGTTAGCTCCGTGCTGATTTTGGGTTATATTAACATGCAATTGACCTATCCCAACTAGCAGAATGAAGTAGGCTCTGGAAATGCATGGACATCAATGCGTTTCCGATTGTCAATAAAGAACATCCTATGGAAAGACTCCATCGGGCTACAGGTGGTTGTAAATTCTCATTGCTATTGTCGCTCGTATTATGGCACTTTGGCCCTGAAGTTCAAAAGCGGGAAGATTCACTGAACCGTGACCTTAGGGGGTAAATTCTCTCTTACATTTTTTATTTGTTTCTGTCTCTCCATAACAATGGTTCCGACTGCACGGCTATCATTTCGATGGGGAGAAAAACACACTGCTTTTCTTGGAAGTGTGCTTGCACAAGAATGCAGCGTGCTTTCTAATCGTGTGACTCCAAGAGAGAACTTTATGGTCAAACCGTTTATCTATTCTAATCAGATATAAAACGCAACCCCGGCGCGCAGCAGAATTGTTCAAAATTTTATACGAAATTTATAGAAATCCGAAGAATTTTTAGCAAAAAAAGTTAAGTTCAGATAAATCGTTTTGCTCTAAAAAGACTGGAATAATATTCTACAAGCTGGTTTCATACGAAATTGTATTATATCAAAGTTTGCAATGAAAATACTGGAAAACGAACATTTTCTTCGGTTTTGCTGATATATGAACAATAAATTTTATACTAAATGTAATTAACTTGATACAATTAACACGTGAAAGTAAAATAGTATAATTTTAATTTAAAAACTGAAATAAAAAATAACAAAGAGATTATTAGTAAGATAGTTTCTGATAGAAAATTATGTAATTATCTGCTTTTAATAAATGAAATTATATATTTTAAAAACAATAAATTTTCAAATTTTTTCCTTACAGTATTTTCAAAGTTGCAACAAATAATCGTTATTATTTCGCGGTCATTTGCCGACTCCTAACCTTTCGTGTAGAGTTGGCACATCAACAAGCCTGTTATATAGAGGAATTCCGATATCAATATAGATTCGATTCAAACCGAATTTACTCTCAACACCAGATTCTGATCGATGAATAGGCAGTTGCAATTTTTGTAACAGAAATTTTTATCTTACAGGGTATTAAACTTAATGAAATTAATTAGCTAAATCATTCCATTTTATACCTTTTCAAACTGGGAAGTATTAAAACATTTCGATAACTTAATATAAAGTGGGATCCTATTTTTAAACACTTGGAAGGGTCACAAATAAAAATGGCCGCAGACATTTAGTGGCATAAATATTAAGTTTTTAAAGCAAAAATTATATGGTTTATGGAGAACTATTTTAAATTTAATAAATATCTGTTGATCTAGACTTTATTATACATGATAAAGATTAACAAATTTTGACTTCTTGCTAAGCTTTCGTGATTCTTTTTCTTTAAATCAAAGCAGAATTTAAAAAATATTATAATATAGTTTACTAATCTGAATGCATTCCTTGAAATTTGCTTTTTATATAACTTACCCAAATAAAGAAAGCATTTCAAGACTTTTAACGTTATTTATGTGCACATCAAAAATTCTTTTTTTAAAGGTAAGTGTTTCCACCTACTGTACTGTAAAGAATATTTCAGCGGATACATAGGAATTGTTCAGCAGATACTATCGATATTCACAATTTTTTCTATAAGTACTATAAATATTAGCAGAACCAAAGTAATTAGTTCATGAATTGCTGAAGTTATTTAATAATTTTCAATTGTTTACGGTAAGAAAAAAATGGCTAATATTTTCGTCTTTCTTCCTGTCTAAAAAATATTTTGTAGCTTAACAAGCAACCCCGCATATCTCATTTTTTTGAAATTTCAAAGAGAAAGAAAAAACTGAATTTTTCGCAACCAATAAACAAATATTTCGGAATTTTTTAACATCTTATATAAACATGCGACCACATGTTCCAACCAGATGTGAAAAAAATTCAGAAATATTCATTATTGGTTGCGAAAAATTCTGGTTTTTTTTCCCCATCGTTGAAATTTCAAAAAAGTGAGATAGGCGGTGTTGTTTCTTAAGCGAAGATTTGTGTTTTCCATATTCCCAAAGCTGGAAATTAGTTTGATACCTGTGGTTATGTAAATTCAGTTTAAAAATGTCAATTTTATTTATAATAACTGTATTTAAAAATACCATAGCAAAGATAAATGGAATTTTCTTTTATGAGCGAATCAATCAATAACTAAATTTTAAAAGTAAATTAGAAAATTTTTTCAAACAGCACTTAAGTTTTCACTACAACTTTTAGAGAGAAATGATACACAGTTGACCAGTGGCCTAGCGATCAGGAGGCAAGGGTCATTTACACTCTCTAAGCTCTGAAGACAACTGAGGCAAAAAAAAAATCTCATTGTCCTCTGGACACCACTTTCCCTCATGGCATCATTGCAATTCAACAGTTTTTGTACATAAATTTTCAAACATTCATAAAAAAACCTCCAAAAAAACTTCAACTTAGGAAATTTAGATTTAAGATATTCAGAATTTTTAACATCTAAGATCTCAACGCTTTACACTGACGTTACTGGAACATCGCAAGCATACTTATTTTTATACATTAGGGGCATTACTAACAAAATAAGGAGTAATCAGAATATCTTACAGAAGTATTTTTCTATTCTATGTTCTTTAGAAACATACCGAATATAATTGTAAAGTTACCTATGTGCGATTCGATGAACTTTGCTCTCAATTTCCGACTCAGGCTGACCCATTCTGGTTCTGACTCCCTTCGCATTTTGGAATTTCGACACTTTGGCTTTCCAATCTTTTCGATGATTCTGACATCTCCATTGGGCTCTATCAAATTGATTTTCTCCACAGACTGATCTGGGGTTATAAGTGGATATTCTGGAATGAGAAATAAGCTTTAGCAATTATAAAAATAAATTAACTTACTCATATTATGTATAATATTTTGAAAAACTCCTAATGACCAACGACCATATCAGTGTATTTTGAAAGAGTACGCAATTTTTTAACGGATTTTCGGTAGAATATGTACATTTGTATCGAACACACAAAGAAATTGCAAAACAACTCGTGTCCTACCAGCCTAACCGTTCCCTAGTCATCTTTTTGAAACACAGATTCAATCTACTAGCTCGCTAAATGACTCTTGCTAAGAGCACGAAAAGGTTCGAACTCACCATCTTCGAATAATTCAGATATCATCCTTTCATGACTTAACTTGCCTGATCATTACATTCATAAAAATACAAAATCCCAAACAATTTTGAAAAAATTCCAGTTTATCCCATATAAAAACATTCAGGTTAATAAAATTCGCTATTTGCAATTACTTTCGTGGGCAGCAAAAGAAGAAGGCAAATTTACTCCATTTTGTGCAGTTAGCAAGAAGTTGGATACTTCTTGCATCCAACTGGAAATTCGAAATTTTTTAATGGATGTTTATTTCTAATGCATCGTTAGCTCTCCTAACTTATTACATTAGAGTCCTTGGTAGTAGATGGGATCGGACTCTGTCCGGATCACCGAAAGTCCGTATTAAACGGATTTTGCCTTAAAATGCACGTAATATAAGTTTAGATGGGTAAAAATATAAAAATCAAAGTTTTTTTCACAAATACATACAACATTTTTTACAGCTTAATTAACACAGCTCAGTAAGAGATGCGCGAATTATTATTTTCGCACTGACCTCTCACTAAAGTTAGTACATCCTGTTTTTAAAAAAATGAATACCGTCCAGATTAACTGGATGTCCGGACAACCGGGGTCCGGATTAGCAGGACTCTACTATACATCATAAAGAATTTATTGACCCTCGCAGCATGCACAGTTTTGTTGAATCTTTTATAACCGTTACCTAATAAAATGATAAGTTTCACATATTTACTTTGTACTTAAAATTTAGTTTAATTTGTTTCTAATATATCGAACAAGCTCATTTTCAAATTTGCAAAAATATTTGAAATCTGTAGAAACATTAATTATGTTAAAGTTCTTACTTTTGAGAAAAATAGCAATTAAGGAAGAGTAAATTATATAAACAAGGTAATGATTATTTGATAATTTATCAAAGAATTTCTACAAATATTAAAAATATAATTCCATTTTTAATCAAACTATGTTGAGGAAATTGTTTTCAACAGTTAAAATCTCCAGCATATTTTAATGAAAAATTTTGCAGTGAGAATTAGTACTGCTTAAGTTTTCAATAAGTATATTTTGAAATATTTCACATACATTCTTTAAACAAAAATGTCATAGACAATTTCACGAAAACATACCGTGGCTGGCACGCACAAAGCCACGAAACTGCTGTAAGATACGGTAGTAGATTCGCAGTTTTGAAGTGGTAACGTATGCTTAGTTACCATATGTTCGTTAATTTTTTGTTGTTATTGTTATAACAAAATAGAAAAGAAGCATAAAAAAATTACACATTAAAAGTGATTAATTTTATACATAAATTTTTAATTACAATAATAATGATACGTTCTGAATTAATGCATTTATAAATCTTCGATTAGAAATCGTTGCTATATCTGAAAAATTCTTAACACATGAAAATATAACATATTTTTCGTAATATAAAGCGGCAATAATAATAATAAATACAATCAGCATTAAGCAAACAATTGTTTGAGCGCAATATTTTTCAAGTAACTTGAATATGAAACAAATAAAAAAGAATGTTTAAATTAATATTAATACTTGATACAAAAATATGAAGTCATTTCTTTTATTTCGAAGATTAAAGTTTTGAAATCTAAAAATACTTTAACTAACTCGGTCAACTCAAGGTTTATCCATAAAAAATGGGGAAAAAACTATGTCAAGGTAACTGATAGTCCAATAACTAATCTATATCAAGCATCGAATCTAATGAAGAAGAATTTTTCACACTTGCATAGAAAATAAAGACAGCATAACGAAGATTACAAGGCATTTTTAACCCACGCGCAGCATAACCATCAAATGTATTCAAGAAAAGGTTGGCATACAATAGTCAACGCCATTTGAACAATCAAAGAGTCGAGAATTTTATTCAAATTGAGACATTTAGATCGAAATCCATACTTAACGTGAGCTGGATAAAGATAGAGAGACATCTTCACCTATGTGTTCCTCGATGAACTTTGTGCATAATTTTCTGCTCAAGCGAATCCACGGCGGCTCATCCGTTTGATTTGTTTGATTTGCTGTCACGTCCATGCTGTCCACCACTTTCTTCTTCACATCATATTTCTGCGGAGTCTCTGATGGTGGTTGCTTCGTCGGCTGAGGCGGTGGAATTAGCTTTACCACCTGTTGTTGCTTCACTCCATCCGGTTCCTCGTGTAGATAGGAATCGGCGGAATTGTGTTCTAAATACGTCACAAAATAAAAATAAAAA
>BGPR01025798.1:0-22062 GCA_013235015.1 Araneus ventricosus
GCTGTGCATTTGGATGTAACGAGAAATTCATTAAGAGAGGACAAATAACGTTTCATTCGTAGATAAATTTTACTACTTTTGTATATCTTTTCATATTATTTTATCTTTAAGATCAATTTAAATGAAAATTTCGCGCATTTTGGCGACATCAGTATGAGTTAGTCATGTAAAAGATATCATCACGAATTGAAATAAAAATTGGTTTGTAAAGTATAAACTCATGACTAAAACTTTGTCTAATATTTTGAACTGATATTTTGAAAAAAAATCACATATATAAACGTCATTATTTTTAATTTTGTGGTCAGGGGAGAACGGGGTACATTAGTCCTAGGAGTAAAATGGTCCACCCTCTATTATTTATTTTATTTCTGTTTTGAATTTTCTTATTTTCGCACATATATGACAGGCCCGTAGTCTTGAACAAAAAATTGAAACCATGTACTTAACTGACGATTAAGCCATGCTATTCTTGATTGGTGATTTGTAGTAGTACAGAAAACATTTGTTACGGTGTCAATATAATTGTGAAAAGGTAAACTGTATCGCATCTTATTAAATTTGATCTTATCTTTAAAAAATTAAGCGTAAATTCTAAAGGAACTAAAATACTGAAATAACAAGTTTATAAACTTCACGAGTAATATATTCTGAAAAAAGATTATTTTCAGCCAGTAGCATCGTAATTCAAAATTGTAATAACGGAAAATATAACCAAATAAATATTTTATGAAAGAATTAGGTACGAGAATTGCATTGCAAGTATTTTGCGTCAAGGACAAGTTCCACTTTATCCCGGAAAACAGTAAGAAATGCAACGCAAATACATATATACATGTACCAAAAGTAGCTTAAAATATAAATAAAAATTTTCTAAAATGTAAAATAAAAATTAAATATATTCGTAAATGTAAGATTTAAAGCTTGCCATGTGAATTTTGCGCCGCGTGAATCGTGTCCAATATGAAAATCAATTCTATGGTCAACGCGCCAAGGAAACACTTTTTTTCATAACGCGCCAAATATAGCTCATTTTTGGAACCAGTCACGTGGGTTATGTCGCCCTTCTCGTAAACTGAAGGATGCGCGTTCCACAGGATATTATTTCTATGATAAGCGCAGCATTTAAACTATATAATTTGAAACAATCCTTTCATAGTAGAAGTAATCAGCAAAAAATATAATAGTGAAAATTATTCTAAAAAATTAAGCGTTCCATAAATCTAGGAGGATAGAGGATATAAACACAACACAGGCAAATTAGCTTTATTTACACAACTTACTCACTTATTTATTACCATATATAATGAAAAATCACCTAATTTAGTGATATCAGCTTGATTTTATGCACACTAAAGAATAGATGTAACTAATAAAGGAAGCAGTTACTAAATTCAAGGACCAGTAACAGTTTCAACTGCGCTGTTGAAAATTATTTAATTTGTTTATATAATAAGATAAAAAATAGTTTATATTAAATGTAGTTGAGCATAAAGTGTTTCTATAAATATTTAAAAAAGTATTGTCTTTCAAAAAAATAAAAAAAGTAATGCCTCCTATATATTACTTACTGCAAATGCATAATAATTGTAGGTTCCTCTTAAATTTTCTACGCTAACACATATAATGGCAATGTGAACAACATCTAAGTAATCAAAGTAACATCACAGAACTTATTCCTGATTATATCTTTATTTAATAGAAAAATTATTGTTGTTAAATTTTTAAAATAATTTTAACACAATCTTTGGTTTGTGCGTTTCAAAACATATCAGCAGAAAGAGCAGATCTAGTTTTTAAGGAATCCACCTAAGGGCATTTCACATACTTACCCTTGCATTTTGAATTGTCAGTTATTAAGACTTAGTTCATATAATTTTTCTTTGTTATCATTTCCTATCATATTAGATATTTTTACTTTCACCCTTGAAGAAACATTTATCTCCGTTACACTAAGGCGTGGAAATGTCCCATATTTTCCCCTGGACAATTCCTGTTAAAGGTCATTCCAGCCAGTGCAAGGATACCTGGCGCACTTAGGGAATGAGAGTTTATGCGTTCATTTTAGGTTTTCTCAAAAGTATTTTTGTGTTATAAAACATTGCTCCTATGGAATTTTCCCATTCCTTTTGATCGTATCAGATAGTATATGAAGTTTCAGCGTCCCAAAGTTTAAGGGAAAGTTTGCCTATGAAAATTTAAAATTTGATATGAGCAACAAAAATGTAAAATATTAAAAAATTTTTGTCAGAAATTTTATATGGTAATCAATGTGTTAAAAATGTTTTATATATATTCCAATGGGCATGTTTACATAGAATATAAAGACAAAGAGTATTAACTATAACCTTAGCCACTTACGACTTGAGGAAGATAAAGTATAAAATGATGATATTTGTTGCTTTTGTAGACACATCATACGCCAGTTACTTTATATTCATAATAACAGCTTAAAAATTTATTAAAATGCTAAAGAAGGATATACAGAGGAATACAATGATAAGTTAAAATCTACAATTTTGTTTCACAGCTTAATACGTATCATTAAGATAAAATGATTAAATACTCGCAGTAATTAATTGCTCGAATAACTTGTAAAAATTCCGATTACTATTAAACAATCTCATGCCTTCATTTTAAATTCTTTAAATTTTATTCAAAACTGACTTCTCAAAGGAAGGAGTTTTTCAATACTTTCTGCAACAGACTAAAGTAGATTTTGAGTTTGTTCTTCCTTTTTAATTATCGATTGACTTTAATCTTTCATTGGTTTTACTCTTCGATGGCTTTTACACATTTTTATCGCATGTAGAAATGGTCTGTTGTAGCTTGTGGTTTATCTATTCTGTACGCATTATACTACTCTGTGAAATATTGTATTAAAGAGATTAAAAATTAAATTACATATTAATACGAAATACATGTTTATGATTTTTCCCGACGTTTTCACTAAAAATCTACGGCGCGGACCCGAACTACACCTTTATTATGTTTTATTTAGAGTAGCTTTAGATAGCGCCATCTGTGGACAGTATATAGAACTACATTTCGTGCATGCGCAGTAAAACATTACTTATTACAAATGCTCATATTTCCTATAATATTCAAATTTTAATACAATGTTTCTTTTACTTATTGTCAAGTATTCTGTAAGTTTCATACTATTCGAAAGAAAACTCTGCATGTTATAATCAAAACACTTGCAGAGTTTGAAACTTTCAATTTAATACTTGACACACCGAATACCGATTTTCACTTATATTCTGATAAATATTTTTATAGTCTCTCTTTGCGTGCTAGTAATACACCTCAAGCTCTTTAAAATGACACCAGAATTAACTTCCTAGCTAAACGTGTTTCCACGCTACACTTATTTGTAATCTCACATAAAGCTAATTCATAAAGTCACGCGCATGCGCCTACACTGGTGCGATCACGTCAAAGGCAAAACAAATACTACGTTACAAACTCTTACAGATATGATCTATCCGTTGTGGGGTCCACCATTCTTTTCGTGTAATTAGTGTCGTAGTTATTAGCGATTCAAATCTGATGGTATTTTGTCACACAAGAAAGTTCTACCGACTATCACTACAACGAGCGGAAAGACGTTTTGAAGTAAAAAAAATAACAAATCGGGCAAGCAATGATACAAGTAGTATTTAAATTACTCATATAATAATGATCTTAAATAATTATACATCTAAATGATTTATTTTGAAAATTATCGTATACAGTACTTTTCTTAAGCAAATCAAAATCTATGATAATAGAATTAAACAATGAGAACTTTTGATAGCAAAAGTATAGAAAAGTTGAGTTTGATATGAAGAGATGATTAAGACTGAACCACAAAATCAACACTTATGAAATTAATTTTTGTACACATTTTCATCTTCTATACTATATCAACAGATCACTCAAATCATGTGTTTGTATAAAGTTTCAATTAATAAATGATGCATTAATCTTCATTTGATGCTCAACTTTTATAAACGTTTCATAACAACATTGAGTAAGAAGACTACAATAATTTAAGATTCCAGGGGAAGAAACGAAATTGTTTTTTTTTTGACAAAATTTGACATATATTAACAGTTGTGATGCCAGAAAACACATATCAAATTTCATCCATTTAGCTTGATTTTCAGTAATGGCGTTCACACACAAAAATCGAAGGAACAACAGACAGTCAATCTTTGAACAAATTTGTCCCAAATTTGATATTGATCTTCAGTCCTGATTTTAAAACTAAATGCCAAATTTCATCGATATAAACTGTTGCGTTTTTGAGATATCGTGTTCAACACGCACGGAATTTGTCAGACTTCTTCAAAAGGATTTCTTTCAAATAAGTTATATTAAGGCCAGTTTCGTAGGAACACTTGGGCTATTTTGGGACGGACCTCGTAATTTTGAACCACGGTCAGATGACGGGAATGACACCTGAGCTGGCACCCCCTCTCCAAGCTTCCACGAAACACCAACGGGAGGACGTTTGGCCACTACGCATGTATCGGTGTGCAATATTCCCCATATACTGCGGATCTTCAGTGGAATCGGGTTTCGGGCTTGGAGTCCTCCAGCCCCAGGGCCATGGCCCTACCACTAGACCACCGCGGCCCCAAATAATTAGAGAAGTCTTCAATTTCAATAAATAATTTAATAAATTAATGTCTATTAATTTAAATTAATTAATTTCTTATCTATTACTTTTTAATCTATTAATCTGTTAATTTTTAATCATTAATTTCTTATCTATTAATTTTTAATCTATTAATCTATTTATCTAATTTAATCTCTTAATCTTATCCTTTAATCTAATTATCTTATCTCCTAATTTTTAATCTATTAATTAATTTCTTATCTATTAATTTTTATTCTATCTATCTAATTTAATATCTTAATCTCTTAAGCTTATCTTTTAATTTATTAATCTTATCTATTAATCTCTAATCCATTAATTTTTAATAATTAATTTCTTATATATTTCTTTTTAATTAATTAATTTCTTATTTATTAATTTTTAATCTATCTGTCAAATTTAATCCAATTTTTAATTTTGCTTTAGGGCGTAATAATGTATAAATCCTGCGATGTTAAAGAGTGAGTGAGATTCATGTAACGTGCCTACCAGAAAAAAATTGTATTTTCTTTGTCTCATTTGTAAGGAATTAACTTCATTGTTTCTTTTTTATCAAATCAAGTCTAAGTTATGATTAAATAAATTCATCTTTCCGCCTGTTGGAATTCCTTACCCATTGTATTTAAATGCAGTTTGGCTCATCTCTACGACAATTGGCGAAAATCTCCTAACATAGCAACCCTACAGAACCCACCCTAACCCTGCCTACAGCATAGCAACCCTATCTGATCGGACGAATATTTTTCGTTCGACCTTTTCCATTCACTCACTCTTTCCCAGCTAAGAACTGTATACAGGTGGGCAGACCACGTGCGAATATCATTCGGCTCTTCTTTCTCATTTGCAAAGTAAGTTTTTTAATGTTATTCTTTTTCCAGCATTGTTTTCTATCGCAGTAGATAAAAATTAAAAGTTCAATTTGTGTTTTCGCTTAGAAAAAATGTCTAATATTATGTATTTTTTCTTAAATAATTCATCTCCATGCTTTCTCTTGAAATGATAAACAACGATATGGAATTATTTTAAATATTCCATTGTTCCTATTTTTGAAGTTTTAAAAGATGTCGAAACATTTTGAACAGATATCATTGAATATTAGTTTGATACTTAGACTGGCATTCAACTTTTGTTTGGGTCACTTTTTATAATTTAAAACGCTCTCGTCAAAATGGTGTTTCTCTCTGTTTATTAAATGTCCTGAACGACCAAAATTTAATGTCCTTACTTTGCCACTGGAGCTGTTTCATTCAATAAGCAACTTTGCTGAAACTTTTCACACTTGCTAATATTGTTACACTTAATAAAAGATTGGATTTAGGAAATATTTATATTTGTAACTTTAAAACTCTGTTCCCATATGGGCTACATAGCAAATTAAACGGCAAAGGTCTCGTTAGTTTTTATTCTTCTTGTATCTATAATAAATTAAGTACTTTTATGGGTTTTTTAAATAAAGAAGAGTATAAAAAATATTTAAGACAGGTAGGGATAATGGAGGTAATTAAGAGGTAGACTTTCAGAATTTTCAAGATTGCTGTAATTGTGGCCTACAATTGGGAAATTTTTTTTTAAAATTATAAAGTATATTTTGAGTTTTAAAAAAAATAGGATAAAGAGATTTCTAGCCAAAACTGTCAGCAATATTAAATTTATTTGATAATTCTTTTACTAAGCTTTTAATTTTGGATCTACTAAAGTTTATAATCAGGATTGAAAATAGCGATTCTTTCTTACAAATTAATAATAAAACTTTAAATAATGACTATTACATTGTTAAGTTCTTGGACATTAATTTTGAGAATCTAGAAATTCCTAAAATTTTCATGAAAGTAAAGATGTTTTTCCTCTTAAAGATAATACAGAAATTTCGATTGCCTTTAGATATTCCAAAACTTTAAGAAAACGTATTTGCAACTATAATTTCTACAGTAAAAACCTAGATCCAAATTAATGATTCTCATTGTTACTGCAATGATGATAAATATAAAAATTTTATAGATAAACATAAAGGGCACATTAATACTGGTAACTTGGGATTTTTTACTCTATTTTGTTAGAGGATTTTATGGGGAGGGGATCAAAATTTAGACTCAGGAAAATATTGAGGTTCAAATACATTTTGCTTTCTATTTGCAAAGATTTAGATTTGTTTATTTCTAAAGTTGCAAGAACATACCAATGGCCAATTAAAGGGTTTAGAGAATGGAAACATAGAAAAAAAAATTTAGAGATATTTTTGTTGATTAATTGATTTTGAAACATATTTTACCGTTAAAAGATAAATTTATTATTACGACTATAGACAAAACAGCGATTTTTTATTGTATGCAAATTTTACTTTAAGGAATTTTTGATTAATGAATATAACTCCAATACAACTTTTAGCTTAGTTGACTGCAGCAAAAATGAATTAGATAAAAGAATGATGGCTTCTGTTCAGAAACTCAAAATTAAAACCTGTTCTTTAAACTATCCTTATCTTTTTCCAAATGTTAAATTTCATAAAATTCCTACTAACTTTATATTTGTTACATGTGGTTCAGGAGGTTATAATTATTTTATCAGTAAAAATTTCTTCAAATTATTAAATATTATTTTAGATGGAATTAAGAAAGAAGATAACTTCATTATTTGCAATAATGCTGAAGATTTTGACCCCCTGAATAATAACAAAATTTACAATTTAATTTCCTTTGACATCGAAAATCTTTACACTAATCTGTCACATGATAAATTAATGAAAGTTTGCCCTTTTATGTTCAATGAGGTTTCTTAACGACTCTATTATTAAGAAAACTGATTGGTTCGAAATTTGTGATTTCAGCATTAAAGAAAACTACCTTTTTAATGGTATTCAATATTATAAACATATTTCTGGCATTCCGATGGGTGCTACATTCTCCAGTTTACTTGCTAGTCTTCTTGCACTTTTTTGAGGATAAAATTATTCGAAGTCATCTAATTTACGGATGCAGATACATAGATGATTTGCTTTTTTAAAATTCTGATAACATAGATTTCATTATTAATTGTTATCCAAAAGAACTTAATAAAATCACTTCTTTTGTTAAAATAAATGATGGATGCTACCCATATATAAATACTTGCTCTCTATCTGTTCCCACTTAACGCGTTCTCTAAAAAATGATTTTATATGCTACATTTGCATCTTTACCTCGTAATTTGCCTGTTTTAAGGCCCAAATATTTAATGAAATTAAAGTTATAATACTGGTCCAATCTGGGTGTCGGAGTTCCAACTGCGGCGTCTCTCCCCTTGCACTTTTATTTTGCTTACTTTTTAATTTCGAAGAGAGGTCGTGGGCTCTCTCCAATTAGGTACTGATTCGATATGTTCAACAGTATATTCATTTTGAAGTATTAATACGTACATTGTACATTTATTTTCTTTCGATGTTTGTATGAAGTTTCCAGCTTTATTAATACAAATATTTCTTTTCAGTTTTTCCTTACATTCATCCTGTTACTTACCCAATCTCTTATTTGTTTTCACACATTTAATTTCATAGATTGAAGCCAGAATTTTTGGCAAATTTAGTACTAACGAAATTTTGTATTTTTTTGTTCATGCACTAGCATAGTATGCTCACATTTTATTACAAAAAAATGAAATATATTTGAGATGAATATAGTTTTGCCAAAGTATTGTATCTTTATAATATTTAAGCGTCACGTTAACCGCTAACTTAGAATTAAATTTATTTTAAATAGATAATTGATATTATTGAAAAAGTACTAATTCTTAAAAAAAAACTAAAAACTATATCAATGAGTATCCATGAATAATCTTGTTCAAATATCATGGTGAAAGAGCTCCTATATCCACAAAAAATGCAATTAGATTTTCATAAAATGAAAATGAACGCACCTTTGATCGGTTATCTCTTTAACAGTCAAATTTCTCCAGAAGAATTTATTTAAAATCATAATTGTTTCATGAAGCATAAATGTCATTTCCAAGAAATATTCTATCAGATTAATTAACTTCTGGAATATGAAAAAACAAACTTGAAGAAACTTTCTTTCATCTGCAAATAATTGCCATTGTTATTTTTAAGAATTGCTTGAATAGGAAATTCGATTCTGGTCAGCATTTAAAAATCAGTGAATTGTAGTCACATGAGTAGAATTTATATTTTGTTGCTGACACAGTGCAAAAATCTGAGGTGAAACTGAACTTACTCCCATGCTTACCTATTATTCACTATTGGATAGCGAATTTTCGCAGATTATTCCACCTCTAACGCAATCAAACTCTAACACAATCAAACTTAAAAGTAACGGAATTTTATGAACAAGTATTAGTTTAGTTTAGTTAGATTAACGTCCTGTTTTAAAAATTTTGTTGTATTTCGACACTCTTTTTTAATTCCTTGCTTGTACTATAAAAGCCCCAATTAAATATTTTACATTTCCGGGGTGGTTAAATTTATGATGAGGATACAAAATATTAATTATATCCCAAAAATGTGCAAGAAATCGTCTATAAAGAAAGAAAAAGTATACTATTTTCATAACTAGAATTTTTGATTAGTTATACATTTAATTAAAGTTGACAGATCAGAACGGCAAACTTATTTCAATTAAAAGAATCCGACTAACTACTTCAATATAAGAAAAAATTAAAATCCTCCAACAAGCCTAATAATACGCCATTTTTCTTCTTAAATATAAATGAAATAGTATAGTATCTCAACTGTGGAAAGAAAATATTTTGTTTGTTATATTATGTTTTCCATTTGATTATACTTTGAAAAGACAATTTTGTGTTCTTCTAAAATGTATTAAGAGTAAAAAAAAAATATTTGTTTGAATATGGTAGTATCCAAACAAAATAGCTAAGAGTATTTTCAAAATCCAAAATCTTTTTAATTTCAATGTTTTTTACTCACGAAATTAATACTGTACATAAATACGTCGAAATTAATATCCTCCTAGATAAACTTGATTTTAAGGTGATGAGTGGGGACATTAGAAAATTCCATGATAGCATTTAAGAAACCTTAGTTTGACATTCTTCTTGTCGAAACTGCAGAATTACATTTAACCTCTGAGCGACTAATAGCTCAGAGTAGCCATCTGAAAATACACTGTGCTTGGCAGTGGGTATATACCCTGTCCTATAAGAGTGTGTTTCTGGAAAGAAACGCCCAATTTTTTCCCCTCCACAAGGCCCGTGGGGCTCCACTATCCAGCGGGAAGAGTCTCCGTTCCTTATCGCCAGATACCCTTCAGAGCCACTGAGGGGAGTGTAGAGCAGTGACTGCAGAAGGCCCCGCGTCGCTGATTGATTTTGTAAAATGAAATGATTTCTAATATTAAATCCAACAGTGTGGCGAATCGAGGGGGCTACCGGGCTGCGCCCCCCCCCAGAGCTGCAGAACCTTGGATTTTGTTTGTACCACTGCTACGGTTTGTTCTTAACTTCCTTTTTTAAAAAAAAATAATCAAAATGTGACAACATTGCTTTTCAGGCTCGATAGGCCTTCCGAAAATTTTTTCCTTGTACTTTCTAGTCATTGCAATTTGGTAATTGTAGCAAGACTTGTGCCTAAAAACATTTTTTTTATTATTTTTTTCATTGTTTCTTTATTACCTTATCGAAAGTAATGTAGTTTTCTTTATGATTTTACTGTCAAGAAAGAGAAAAGTCTGGCTAAGGTTAAAGTGTTTTATTACGTGAGCCGCTGAGGGTTTGATATTCGTCACAATGATACAATTTATGACCTCAGCCACCCCCACACATTCGCTGAATCCTGGATTCGCCACTGAATCCATGTAAATACACATTTGAATATACTATAATTTTGGGTACTTTTTACATCTATACCAATCTGGTTAGTTCTTTAAATGTAAAAGATTAGAATATTCTTACAAGCCGTACATAAACTGTTACAAACTGAGTAAAACACAATAGTGACAGAGAATTATAAAAAATAACTAAAACGAAACACAACGTTTAACATGGGGTTTGTGTATGAATAGTGTCTATAATTTTATAAAGTGGTTATTTTTTATATTTATTTAAAAAGGAACAATAAATTTTGTTAAGAAAGCTAAGCATTTTACACCTTGTTAGAGTAATTGCACTCCAGGTTTGAGCCATCAAGAACAATGTTTGTTAGTTTAAGGCTTGTTTCGTAGAATTGAAAAAACGCCTTTCCCAAGAGATGGCGCTTGAAGTTTACTAGGCTGTGACGTCATCTTTTCATCAAATTTTAGCCTTTTGCCAAGAAGGAAATAAATAAGTATCTCTGGCAGTTCCGAAAATAACTCCTCTATTGGTTCCCTACTCCCCGTAAAAAAAACCGCAAGGACAAGTTCTTTCACATTACAAAAGAGGAGAACCCTTCGTCGCCTTAGGGTACCGCAAGAGGGCTCTTTTGAGGAGCAGGTCAGTCAAATTCCCCGTTCTGTCAGAAAATTGTTTGAAAATTTTTCTCCAGTTAGTTTTTCAACCAATTTAGTAAGAGTGAAAAAAAAACGGCTATTCCCTGATGATTGCCTCTTTATCATTTTCCCTATCTGAAAATCCCTGGTCAAATAATGTTTCGATAATACATTTTATGCTTCCTGTAACATAATGTACTGAATTAAAATTAAATCAATAATATTAGCTTCCTTGTTTAGAATTGCTATTTAAAAGCAATAACGCATAACCAAAAAAAAATCAGTCTGCTTTCAATCAAATGACTAAACGCTTAATAAATTGGTTTTAAAACCAAAAATAACACTCATCAGAGAGGATGGGGACTTAAGGAAAAATATATAATCGGCATCTGCACACCTCTAAAATTATTAAAGATATTCTCTTGATTTAATTTCTCATGCCAAGTCTCCAAGAATATCCTAACACAACCCAAATTTCTTTCACCTTTACTATAATAGTTGTAAGATACACCTTACATGATCAAAAGTACCCAGACACTTCGGATTTTTCATGGACTTTTAGAGCTTCGAAAGACTTGACCAACTGAATAGGGACTTATAGGAGTAGATAGAAAATTAAAAAATTTGATGGAAAAATTGTACAGTTTTCCAACATCGTTGTTTTGTAATTCCTAGCTTTAGGCAGGGAAAATGATATAAAATTTAGTTCCTAAAAAAACAGGACATTTGCTGCCACTGGAAATTGATGAAAACGACAAGAATCTGGGGCTCACATCGTTCCAACAGAAGGGTGATAATGGTTTACAGTCTCTTTTCAATGGTTTGATGCTGTGACATTGCTTACATGGATTTTTAGGTTAAACAGCGTTTAATTTGGTAAATAAACATGCCAACTAATGGCTTTTCTTTAAAATCCCAGTCTTTCTGCATTTTTTTTTTTTTTGCTTATAATATACAAATTTTGAAATTATACAAACTTATATAACTTATATAGAATACTCTACAATGTGTGGAGAATTATTCCATTAAAAATCTAGTTCATGCTAATATATCACAATTTTCTTCTGTAATATTTTGCGAAAGCACTTTATATCTCTATATGAAAATATTTGGTAATCACATATTGGGTAAAGTTTCATCCAGTTATGTATATTAAATCATATTACTATATTAATCAAATGCGATGAACGTAAAATCAAAAGTTACGTTACCTAATAGGTTTCATTTTGTAAAAAAAAAAAGATTATTTTGTCTATATAACTTCAAACCAAAATAATTTAGGTGTTGGAGAGAGGTGAGGAAAGTTCCATGTCTATAAGGCAACGTGTATTGGGAAATGAATTTAAGACGCTTATCTATTGGTTTTGGTACAGAACTTTAGGTGCACTGCTTATTTGGCATACGAATAATATGACTGCCCATCTCTATCCTATGGGTTTTATATAAATTTAATAAACATCAGTATAAGCAATACTTACAGCTCTAAGTGGTTATATATTCTTAAATACACATCATCCGGTTCCATTATTACGTCAAAATATTTTTTTAAATTTTTTCTTTCAAAAAAGCTGCCACAAATGTTTTATTTATTCAATTAAATTTTGTTTCGAGTCATAGCTATATCTAAAAACATAAGGTTCAATGCCAATGTATATACAGAAAAATATTAAAAATAACGATCAGACATAGCGAAAATGTAAACAATATATTTTCTACTAATTTTTTAGACAGATTCATCTATATTTTGCAAAACTGGAATGGCATTTTCATACGAATTAGTAATGAATAAAGGATTTTTGAAGTTTTTTGAAAATAAAATTAAATCTACTTTCAAGTTTCTATTTAATATTGTTGATTGCAGATAAGTAAAAACAAGAAGCTTTCAAGTTTGGCAAAAAAATAACGAGACTGTATTTTTTTCAAACAACGCTGATGTTAAAAGCAGGACTACATTTAATTGCGTGACTCTTGTTTCTCGAAGTTTCTCATTGTCTTTATGATAGTCTTTATTCTTCGGTTTCATTGTTCTCGTTGATAGTCTTTATTTCAAGATACTCTGGTTTCTAGTTACCGGTGATTCTCTACTTTGAAGTTACACTCATTTTTTTACTTCTAGTTACTTCTCAATTCTCTGGTTTTTCCTTAAATACTTAATCTATACAATCAAGGAACAAAATGAAACCATGTTTAAACTAAAATCTGTTTTCTTGATTTCTTCATAAAAGAGTATTATTAACACAATTTTGCTTGAATTTTAAACTGTGCGTGATGGTAAGTTACAACTCGTGGTGACTAAATTGATGATAAGAAAAGGCTATAATTCATAATCTGGACTAATGTTTTGAAAAGCGGACCTGTTATGCAGAATCTCCAGAATTACTTAAGACACCTTGTTGAACTGCCCAAATTCGGAATAGTTTTCAAAGAAACCGAACGCTTTTCTCATTCCTTTCTTTACATCACATGAAGTCACCAGAACACTGAATGATTTAACTATATGAACTCTTCCCTTCCTTTACCCTAAATTATTGTTTTCAATATGGCAATTTATATACTGCGCTATCCGGGAATTGACCCAAGGAAATTTAAATGCAAGATTGATAATAAGGTGATTCTCTATGGCACAGGTAACCTGAAATTTTTCGATGAAGAAATAACTAACTTCTCGACGCTTCAAATGAAATATTTCACCGTTGCTTTCCTTGAATTAGTTTAATTCAGAATTTAAGATGCACTTGTAAATCAATATTAATCACTACCTAGTAAGTTTGGCCCTGTAAGAAAAAAACGAATTAAATTGATCTAAGAATTTATAAATAGTTCTAAAACATAAAATGAATGCAGTACCAATATGACATATGTAAAATTTTAAAATTAGCAACAGGAGTGAGGAAAAATTTAGATTTGAAAAATTCTACCTGCAAAATAGCAACTCATGTAAAGGTATAATGATTCTGTTTTAAAAAGTTGTTAAATCATAATCAAAAATTCGATTGTAAACTAGATGTGCAACAGTAAGAGCAATGATGTTTTCTTTGTGATTATTTTATAGATAACTTACTGGTAAATATTTGATGTTGATTACATGTTAGTGACAGTGAATCTTTAAAGTTAATTTTTAGTTACTGTAAATTAAATTCTTTTGAAAATATATACTGAGGTGGCTCAGAGGTTCTACTTTTTGGCTGATGGTAAATATCTCAAACTGATTCAATTGGGTCCGCAACATGTGGACTTATGTAATCTTAATAACGAACTATTTACTCAACTTCTAACACATGGGTGCGAAGTTTGAGAGAAGGTGACGGCCCCAGGTATTTGTCTGAGATCAGCACTGAAGGTCCCTGACAAATCCTCCGCGACCAAAACTAACAGATAAACAACCCAAATTAATAAAAAACAGTTAGCATACAAGGACACCTAATGTTTGGATTAATTGAGGATCTATATTTCTAGCACATGAATTTATGGCTGCATTGGAACAAGGAAATATTGGGACAAAGGAACCTGCCATTCCCATTTCTCTGATGTGTAGCCAAAAAAATTTAAAGCCGTCTTTTAAACCCAGCCAGAATTAAATTGTTAAATAGATTTAAAATTAAAAATACTGATGACACATGTTTTAATGCTTTCAAAACACTTTAAACAGACAATTGAATCAAATTTGACTACATGAGTATACGCAACGCTATCACGTCCATCCCCCCGCCTAAAGTTCCAGGAAAACAATAAATCAACAGCATCCTATTGTCAAAATAATATTTCTTAAATAGGAAAAACTATTTGGGCACGCTTAATTTTGACGATTGTGAGTCTATCACAATTTTTAACGACCTAAGTAATAATTTTGTATGTAATATTCGTTGAATTTGAATAAAAAGTAATAAAATTGTTACCATCCTGAATAATAATAGTAGAAGAAATTATGATACATTTTTCTAAAATGAATTATTGCATTATATGAGAGTGCAACTGATTGTAACTAGCTCAGTTTTTATTTGAAAATCACATCAACAGGGAAAACTAAAATTACCTTAGCTCCTAAGTGTATAGCTGCGTACGAGTTATTAATTACATTTCGGAATATATCAAATTATCTAACAAATATTGTTTCAGTAATAGCAAAAAAAAAAAAAAAAAAAGGCGGGCAGCGCGGCCGGCGCCCCCCGTAAAAAAAACCATAACCCCTTTTTTATAATGAAACCAGGATCAACTACTCTCAAGCATACACATCCCAGAAAAAAGCAAGTCCCGTTTCAGCGTTGACCCCATGTGGTTAAACAGGGTTTCTATATTTTAAATTGGCGAAAGGAAATCTGGTAGGTACCAAACCGGCAAGTGAAAAAACCGCCAAACGTGAAAATTTCACTTCTTCACTGATTCGACTGAATCAGATGCAGCGCCCTCTAGCGAACAAAAAGACTATTTTAATGATTTCAATATATTTATTCAGTTTATAATTATAATAAAGTATCAATGTAAACAAAATACTGCAATATATTGGGGAAAAAGGTACTTTATAGATCTCCACAGAGTTTCAAAGTAGTTACACGTTTTTTTCCAAAGAGAAATATACATTCGTAATTATTAATTCTAACCATCTTTGCGTATGTATTTTGACCTTCGTATAATTTTTATACAGAAACGGCTTTCAACTAATTGCAGAATAATATTTCTGTAACAATCATATGAAATTTTGTAATCATCAGCAAATTTTTTCTACTCCAAAAGATGGGTTCAGTGGAGCCCTTCGCTTCATTTTTTCGCGAAGACAGCCTTAAGATGCAGATGACTCTGAAAGCACGTATACAAGCAGGGCCGGTTTAAGTTCTAAACTGGCCTATAGGCAATACAAGTTTCAATTTCTTTCTTACTCAGATTGAAAACCAAATATTTTTCATTGTTTTTCATACAAGCAAATATTAAGACTCACTGAAATTAAAAAGAAGTATATTTAATTTGCCGATCACCTTCAGGAGAGTGGTTTGAATATTTCGGAAATAAAAAAAACTAAAATTTAAAGTAATTTTTTTAATGAGTGGTGAAAAAATTGCAAAACCTTTTTACACAGTCTAAATAATCTAATATAAAATTTCTAGGGATATTTTGGAGCCATAAAAACGGTAAAACAAACTGGATCACACTGATCTTCTCGCTAAATTAACCAGCGGGAGTGTTCTGCCCTAAACTTGCTGGTATATTTCCCCAAAAAGGTGCCGTTTCCCCTTCCCCCGCGTGGCTAAAAAAATTCGAGCCTATTGTTACCCAGAATCCATTGACTATCAGAAGGTTTTTCATTATAGTGATTGAAAAATATCTAGGCAAAGAATGAAATTCAAGGAGATGCGTAACGATTTTCCTCTCTTACCGGCTCAAGGGCAAACTGACGTAATTCTCTACTCCGTAATGAAATTCCTCTCCGTTCTTCCAGTACGCATGCGCGTGGAGATAAAGGATTCTCTTCAAAAGTAAATTATACGGACCGACAGACAGTCAACCTTTGGAGGATTTGGCCCAAAATTTTATTCAGACCTACATTCATGACGATAAAACTGTGTATAAAATTTTATCCATCTGGCTTTTCAAGTTTCTGAGTTATAGCGTTCGCATGACCTCGAACATACAGATAGACAGACTTCCCTTTGACGGATTTTGTCCAAAATTTGATAGAAACCTACAAATTATGTTTTAAGACCACATACCAAATTTCATCCCCGTAGCTCTAATAGTTTACCAGTTAACGTGTTCACAGACAGACACACAGACATAAATCTCAAATTGTGTTTTTCGGGCTCAGGGAGGTCTAAAACGTGGAGATTCGTCAAAATCTCGAGTTCGAATTTTTTTAACGATTGCAATGCTTTCTCTTTGTATACGAGAAAGTAAAAACATGAGAAAAAAAACCTATGAATAATGTTCTGAAATTTAAACAATACTTGATTTCAATTTAAATAAATTCCAATATACGGCTCCTGTAAAGTAAATGAAAACACTAAATTAAATTACCTTGAAAATAATGCATAAAAATATCATAAGGCATTGGAAGCCTCCAAAGATATTGGGTCCCTAGGCCTAATACCTACTTTACTTATTCGATAATCCGGTCCTCTTTGCAAAAACGATTTGTGTTGAAACGGCAAAAGACTTGACAGGAAAATGTTGTTGACTAAAAATATCGTGAAATAACATTTTGAAAAATATCGTGAATCGGAATTCATACTATCCACTTTTAACAACTGCAAAGAAAATAGTTGAGTAGTTAGTTGAAGGCGATACCTGAATTTAAGAATTAATGAACTGGATGGGGAAAAAAAGCAATTTTTCTTTGAAGCAACCGATCAGTCTATTTCACCTGTCAATTATGTATTTTCTATTCATAATGAATAGTGCCATTTTTTCTTCTCAGAAAAGATCGAAATTTATCATGAGCCAAAAGTGTCATATGGATTTTTATCTAATTAGGATAATATTCACAAACTGTCTGAAGACGATCTTCTTAAATGTTGCAAAGACTTAAATGCAACTTTGTAATGCGATATTGATTTATTGAATGAAATCGAAATTTGTCATCGAGTTTTACCATTCAGGGACTCAGTAATACAATATTTATTTTTAAATAATTTATTTAAATTGTATCCAAATTTTGTGACTGTTCCGAAAAATACATTAACATTACCAATTCAAGTACAAAATACATTAACATTACCACAAATGCTTCTGCAGAAATATCTTTCTCATGATTAAAAATAATAAAAAAAATGAAAGATCAACAAAAAGAAAATGAAACAAAAATAGCACATTGTTTGTTACCTTATTCTAGCAAGTCGCAGTCCAAATTGTATTTTATTATGAGTTCATGAAGCAATTATTTTTTATTTGAATTGTGAACAGTTCTAAATGTGATTGAAATGTTAACTTTTTAAAAATATTTTAGTTATGTATCATTTTCATGTATTCCTTAATATACCAATTTGTGCAATGTAATAAATAACAAAATGCAATAAATTATTTATTCTGAATAAGAAGTTATATCTGGGTTTCTAGTTCTATTTCTAACAAATAGGACTAGAAACCCAGTCAGAACTTATTACATTTTTTTCTACATGGTCTTTTCTTTGCAAAATTGGCAAAATAAAAAAAATAACAGAAATCTGTTACTTATTTCAAATTATTCATGCGATTTCAGGGATAAACACCTTTTCACGGTATTATTCGGAATGTTTGCTAAAATTGCTAAGTTAATCAATTTAGAGGTTCATTCAGGGACATCTCTTCACAAGCATTTTTTTTTTTGTTTATGAAAAGAAAAGCTTATAAGCATTTCTACGCCATAATAAGAATCTGAGAAAGATTTTCTTCCACATGTTTCCGAAAAGCTGCATTGAAAATTCCCTACCTTGCCATTCGTTTTAACGATAAGGAATTCAATTGTTGCCGCAAACGTACCACCTGCGAGCAAGTCTATTGTAAAGCTTATCACCTCGAATCTGTCACTGTCAGCCAAGTCATTAGTGGAGGGGAAAGCAGAGGCGAGAAAACACGGATTTACCGCTTAAGACTACAAAGTTCAAACCAGGAAAAAGCCGGTTGTTCCCATCTTCAAGGCGAAAGAAAGAGAAGAAATAACACGGTTCTGCGGAAGTCGGAATAGATTTGCTTAACGTAGAAAACCGTTGGCGGAGCTCAGAGGGTTAAAGAAATTATCAAACTCTTGGATGAAAATAGGGCCACAATAAGGCCAAATTAAAATTTCTACAGCCAAGAGCGTTGAAAAAAAGGCAAATTTCCAAAATTTGCCTTTTGAAAAGCCAACTTGGCAGCCCTGTTTTCAGCTGGCGAAAAATGCTGACAAGTACTATGCTTTCGAATTGAGACAGGGCTAATCCTGTGTGGACACGCTAACGTCATATGTAATGTGGAATGAAGGAAGACTTAGTGGAAGGGAAGAAACAGTTGAATGATGGGGATAGCAGCTTTCAATTTCTCAACAGAAGTCATTCCCTGAGTGCAGTTCACTCTGTTCAGAGTAATTTTAATTGATATAATACAGGGTTCCCACTTATATTCGTTACACACACTTTTTAACTTTTAAACGGTGACAGCTCAGGCCATAAAGCTGGTGTCTAGGTAGAGTAAAAAGGTTATGCGCTAAACGATGAGACAACTAAACCCGCCATCTTTTTTTGTTGCTGACACAGCGTAAAATTCTGAGGTGAAACTGAATTTACTCCCATGCTTACCTATTATTCACTATTGCATAGCGAATTTTCGCAGATTATTCCACCTCTAACGCAATCAAACTCTAACACAATCAAACTTAAAAGTAACGGAATTTTATGAACAAGTATTAGTTTAGTTTAGTTAGATTAACGTCCCGTTTTAAAAATTTTGTTGTATTTCGACACTCTTTTCTAATTCCTTGCTTGTACTATAAAAGCCCCAATTAAATATTTTACATTTCCGGGGTGGTTAAATTTATGATGAGGATACAAAATATTAATTATATCCCAAAAATGTGCAAGAAATCGTCTATAAAGAAAGAAAAAGTATACTGTTTTCATAACTAGAATTATTGATTAGTTATACATTTAATTAAAGTTGCCAGATTTAAACACATTTTTATTTTGAAAAGTTAATTGCACTGAATTTCAATGTGCTATAATAAACTTTAAAAAATGTTTGTTTTTTGTTTTCAAAAAATCAAAGACTGAAATTAATTGTACTTATATTTCGAAACTTCTTGGTGCCGTTTACATTTTTCTCGTAGGCTAATATTACAACACAACGATTTTTACAAATGGTCCCAAAAGTGAAAATTATCTGCAAGCAGTATAATGACATTCACCGTTTTATATATATATATTTTGTAATAATTTCCACTTTATCTATCCTCGATTGAAACTCTTGCTTAATAACACTACCCCTTTTAAATGTATGGGATGTTACGTAACAACTAAAACGATATTCGGCAAATGTAACTAAAGAAAGTGAAAGGCTGTGTTGTGACATATGTACTTCATCTCTTAGAAGTTTTGTTAGACACAAGAGAATGAGATGCATATCCACTCTGGAGTACAAAGGAAAGCGGTTGCGTGATAACCGTTCCTTTGTCGACCCGCCGATTTTAAATAGAAGCAAAATGTGCCAAATGCCACCCAAAAAGAAAATTGGTGTATGAATTAACAGCAATTAAAAAGTTGAATAATTAACATGTAAAATTGCTTGAGCCATCATTACCCGTTTCATTCCCAATACTTCGCATTTACAACAGAAAACAGAGCAGGGCCTTCATTTAGAGGACTTTTGAAAAATTTATTAAAAATAGAAAGAAAAATGTTAGAAGAATGAAATTTGTTTTAAATTAAAGAAAAAGGTTCAAATAATAATGAGAAAGTTTCAAGTTAACATTTAAGAAAATAATACAACTTAAAAAGAAATTTTGAAAAAGAAGTTTACTATTCTGTCCAAAAAAGAGACAAAATATACGCTAAGAGGGATTCTCTTTTGGTAAGCAACTACCGAAAAAATGCTAGTACATGAAAAATTTAAAAAATGTACTAATTTGCAAAGGATAAACTTGTTGCTGTAAAAAAGTTTAAGAGAAAAAGGAAGAGGAACAAAAGATATAGAGTTGCGAACACAAAGGTAGAAAGGAAACCGGAAGTCAAGCTCGAGCACACAAAATTTTTTCAATAAATCATAATAAATCAACAAAAAATAGTACAGACAAACTAAAAATATATAAACACTCTACATGGTGTGCACATCAAGCCAGAGAAAGTTTCAGGGCACTTACCCTGGCCAACTCCGCGTGAGTTAGCCGGACATCTTAGGTTGTAGCTTGACCAGCGAAAAAATATCCAAGTGAGACGTTAGAAATACCGGAAATTTGATACGTGTAATCCAATTTTGATGCAAATGTTGATGAACACCTTCAAGGCACTAGCACAGACTAAAATAATAGAAATAGGACAAGCGGTTGCAAAGTTATTGCTGAAATTGTGTTGATTTTGGCGGAGCGAGAAGAGACACGACGGCGCGCTCACATATGATCGCATCTACTCCCATATCCTCTACAATTGGCGCTTTGCATCAGTGTAGCCATATTGGCCTTTTTAAGGCCAAATTCTGGAAATGTGGCCTTTTTTCAAATGCCTTGGCTTTAGGAATTTTCATTTGGCCTTAAATTAAGTTTTTTTGTCTTTATTTTTGCTTACGACTTTTAGAACGATTCTTAATAAATAATTATACTATTTTTTAATTAATTTTTGACATGAAATTTTTGAAATGGCCCACATTAAGCCGTCAATCGAAGTAGTTCCGGGATTAGAAAGGTTTCTGTCCCCTTTCTTCAGACCCTATTAGTCAGAATACCTCTAGCGAAGCTATGTTTGTCTCTGCACAGCATATAAGAACCACTTTCTCTGTTTCTATTTGTTTCTTTTCATGGTCAAATTCTTTTACGAAAATTTTTACACAAAAGCGTAAAATATTATTTTCATTATTATTTTTTTGAGAGAGAGGAATGGAAAGAAGAATCACATTATAGATCATTAAAAACAACGAAGGTAAAGCATTTGTGTCTGTAATTTTGGTATTGTTTGAAATGCCTATTTCAGGAATTTAACAAACGTTTTAATGTCATCTCTAAGGAATAGAAAAAATATTTTAAAAACAACATCCAACAACTTCCACACAAAAATCTAAAATCTTCTTCTTATTATTATATTTATTTTTTGGGAGAGAGAGAGGAATAGAAAGAGGTAATCACATTACAGATCTTTCAAAAAGTTAGAAAAAGTATTTAAGTCTGATACCTATCTCCAGCAATTTAATAAACGCTTTACTGTCAAATCTAAGAGATAGAAAAAAAGTTTACGAAAACAATATTTAGAACATCGCACCATATTTGATTTCGGTCTCAGCTCTCTCTCTTTTTAAATAACTTCGAAACTAAGAATTTGATATTTTTATCATGTTTTCGAAACTCAATGTGTTAAATCATTT
>BGPR01025799.1:0-11248 GCA_013235015.1 Araneus ventricosus
CGAGGGTCAAACATCCGCCCTTTGGTGTGAAGCGGAAATTTAGAGAGAAGGTTCTGGCTCAGGTGTCGTCTTTGTCAACTCACGAGGTCGTAAGATGACATCTTATGTAAAATTACGAAACCCGTTCCATAATAGCCCTAGTATTACCATGATTTGATTGAAAGTAATTAAAAGTTTTGGAATGGCTTTACCTCTTTTCGGAACAAAAATACTGCGTTGTAAAGCAAGACTGTGCTATTTCAACATCTACTTTTAGTGGCGAAGCACCGCCATGTGAATAAAACTTCCGCATTCAAAGCAAACATGTCAGTCACGCAACTATTTTTTTTTCTGAAACTACAAAATAAATCTGCAAATATCCCTCATGTGTAAAGAACATGAAATATTCTTTGTATTCTCACAACAAAATGTGTGGTCAAATAGGGTAGAGTTAGAAAGGTCTTTTTTTTTCTTTGAGCTTGAGTTTGTAAGAGAGACAATGCAATTGTCATTATAGTTTTGTCATCTGACAACATGTTGCGAAAGCTGTTTTCACACAGGAAAATCGCGTGCAAAAATTCATTTCCTTTGCCATTGGTTTTTCCGTTCATTTACAACGCTTTCTCAGATTTTTGAATGGAAGAAAAAGAACTCTAAAATGTTTCTAGAACCAACTATAATCCTTGGAGAATTTTAAAATTTCGAACCCTTATAAATATTATGAGGATGGCCAAATTTTCAGTTCAAGGCTACTGCTGACTTCGTGTGGCACAGACTGCTAGTCAAGTTCTATTATTTTCAAGAGAGACAATAATGATGCTTTTGTTTCAAAATTCCTTGTTGATTCTATCCACTTCATTTTCCTTCTTTAACGTTATGCATGCATTATTTTCAGAAATCTTCGCTTTCTAGTAATAAAAAAATTAAACCCGAGAGTAATAGCTATGTAATGCAAATAACATTCAAATTATCTGACGTAATTATTGAACAATTTTTGTTTCTTTTTAACTTGGATTATAAAATCAGTTCTTTTAACTTGGGTTATAAAATGTTTCAAAAGAAACTAAGCATTTTACGGCTACACCTATTTATATAGAACTTCTGTTGTTTTGATATCTGAGACATGTTTTAATTAAATTTAAGACAGATATTTTCCCTTTCTGAAAAGGCAATTAATACATTGTCTAAAAAAGCAAAGTAAATAAATTCGAATTTTTTAATATGAGTTTTTATATATCGTTTATTGCTGATAACTTTCACAAATATTAAGTTTCTTATCAAAATACTTGGTGATACCAGCACTAAAGTGCCAAGTCCGATACTCGAAGATTCCCTTTTAAAGCGTATATCTCTTTGATTGCTTTCCAGAAAAATATTTTAAGATCTCAGTTGAACAATTTTTTAATCTCGGGAAAATCTTTGAAAGTATTTCAGTTTCTAATTTCAATACAAAATTTTTCTTCACATTTCAAGCTTTTAAAATCCTGAAATATTTAGAGCAAATACTTAAATTTGCGAAGCCTCCTCCGACTTGTAGCTACATAAACTTCTGGGGACATACTGATACATTTTCCAAATAATTTTTTTAAATTGTGTAGATTTTAATAAATATCATTTAATGTACTTTCATTCAAATAGTTTTAACATTACATTTTTAAGAGGAAGACCACGTTTTAGCTTTCGTTACTTAAAGGCCATTAGAATTTACCATTATATTTCGATTCTTACTGTTATTTTTGCATGAATGTTGCCTGCTTTTCTTCCTCCATTGCTGTTATCTTCTGAATGTCTCTTATTGCTATCGAATTCATGCCTTTGATTTTAATAATTTTTTGTTTAATTCTGGGTTCAGCTAACCCCATCTTATAATTTTGCGCCAGGAATTTCAACTCAAATTAAATTGAACATGAGTTCTTAATTAGATCTTCCTATGAGGATATGAGACTGCTGAGGATGAGATTGATTGATGAGGATTTAAGAGCCCGCTGACTGTCACCTGCAATTTATTAATTACTAGCAGAGTGCCCAGTCATTTCCCGGTATTTGTTAGGTCAAAATCTTTTAGAAGAAAGGAATTTGAACAATATTTTATAAATAACATAATGTTTATTAATACTACTTTATTGCGGAAATATTTCTGAATTTTTTAATGAAATGATTCATAAATTTATAGTAAAAAAAGTTTCTTCCATTGAGATTTGTCATAGTATGCATTATTACATATTGTTACAAAGCTATAAAGTCATTTCCTTGAGATGCTAATCTTGGCGATAAATTTGGCGACCTTGGCAAAAATTTGGCGACAAAGGGAATTTTCTAGAAGGACCTCGAACTTTCAACCTATTTCTACTGGCTTTATGAACTTTCTGGAGATTACGTCACTTCCTACGTAATGAAGTCACTTCCTGTTGAAATATTATAAAAGCAAGCTCTCAAGAGTGAGTTGGATTTTGATCAGCAAGCAAGCTGGTGAGCTAACAAGAAGCCTTTGAGCGCTGTGTTGAGATTTAATGGTAATATCTGTTGTGAATTTTTACAAGTGCTGTTTTAATACTTGTGCTACGTTTCTTTGCTTAGAATATTTGTAAAATAAAGAGCTTTATTTTTTTAATCCTGCTTATTGGACTGCATTCACGTACATCCACAAGACGATTTTGTCACAATATATCTTTTGCATTGTTAGCCAGTTTTGAGGGGCATCTTTTTATTTTAGGAACCTTGGGCATAAAACTTGCATGCTAATTGGTCCATTTGTTGAATGTCTTTTAACGACTCACCTGCACCCAATCCAGAAGATTGTGGGATGGAGCCCGTTTCTCAATACAGTAATTTTTTGTGTTTCTTGTTGTTGAACAACGTGGGAGTTATTTTTCAACTAAAATTTCAATAATTAGTGTCTAAATCAACTGATGAAACATGTTTTGCCAAAATTGCTCCAGCCGTTTTAAATAAATAGTTCTGCTTGTTTTATTGGTAGTTATCATCCGGAAGGGTGGGTTAAAATGATTTAACACATCCATATTTTTAGTTCGACATGTTGAAACTTGTGAGTTAAGATTCATTTCGATCAGTTCATTTCTTACTTGTATTTCTGAGACATTGCCTCAATCTGACCTTAAGGACTGAGTTAGAGCTTATTTACCCCAACAGCGCTTCATTTCTGTTAATGAGAGACAGAAGTACCAACTTTCATCAAAATCGTTCCAGCAGTACAGAGTTTTGTGTCATTCAGCCTATATCTTTTAAGGTATTTAAGGTATTTGATTAGTGTTTATTTCCCCCTAAAGTGTTTTTAGTTGGCCTAAGAGTAACATGTGTATCCAGTTTCATCAAATTGCCCCAGCCGTATCAAATTTCATGTCACTGTTCATTTGTCGCATGTATTTAAAAGACTTTATCCCACCCTACACTCAGGAATTGGGCTAGTGTTTATTTACCCCCACAGAATTTTTAGTCAGCCAAAAGAAACTTAGGTACTGAATTTCATCAAAATCGCCCTAGTCATATCCAACAGCATGTCAATCAGCCCAAAAGTTTACATGTATTTTGACGATTTTGCCTTACCCTACTTTGAGGAGTTGGATTAGAGTTTATTTACAGATACAATACTTTTAGTCATCCTATGAGAAATATATGTACCCAGTATCATCAAAATGGTCTCATCTATACAAAATTGTATGTCAATTGGACCATTTCTTAATTGTATTTAAAAGACTTTGCCCCACACTAACCTCAGGGATTGGGCTAGCGCTTATTTGCCCCAATAGTATTTTTAGTTGGCTAATTATAAGAATGTGTAACAAATTTCATTAAAGTCGCCGAAGCGTCAAAGACGTCAATCGGCCTACTTGTTACGTGTACTTTGGAGCCTTCGCCCCACCCTACCCTGAGGGACTGGGTTACGTCATATTTCTCTTACAATATTTCAAGTTGGCTAATGAGGAACCTGTGTGCCAAGTTTCATCAAAATCGCCACGATTATCTATCGGCCTATTTGTTACATGTATTTTCCAAACTTTGCCCCACCCAAACATGAGGGACTATGTTAGGGCATATTAATCCCTATAATACTTCAGGATGGCGAATCAGAAACATGTGTACGAAGTTTCATAAAAATCGAGAAGCATGTCAATCGGCCTATTTGCCATATGCATTTTGGACTCTTTGCCCCACCCTACACTGAGGGACTGGGTTAGGTCATATTTACACCTACAGTACGTCAAGTAGGCTAATGCGGAACCTGTATATCAAGTTTCATTACAATCGGTCCAGAAGTTTGGATGTGATGCTGGAACAAACATACATACATACGTTGAGTTTTATATATATAGACTAGCTGCGTAGACCGGCGTTGCACGGGCTATCTCAAATAATGCGTCATTCCTTGCCGGAGAAAAAAGTGAGGTCAAATAACACATTATGACGTACTTTCACTGTCGAAGAGCGATCACAGCGTTGCTGGGGATTGCATCATTCCATGGCGTAGAGTGTCACGTGACGGCCGTTGAACTAAATAAATACTTCACGAATGCCTGAAGTTTGAAAATTTTTAAGGGTGAAATTTTAAAGTAAGAGCTTCTAAATTTCACACACCGATAACAAAATACGATAACTTTTAACCAAAAAACTGCACGAAAGAACTCGTATAAATAAAGCCTCAAAAAAGATTATTAGACGAAAAACACAAAACATTTTCAATCCGCAGTTTTGGAGGAAATTTTTTAGTCTTCGGTCCAAACACGGATAATGTAGCCAAACACACGGAAAAAAGTTTCGTGCAATTATTTCGAGAAATCGCGAAGTATTAAATGTTTAAGTCGAATTTCGAATACTTTTCAAAAAATGGTAAAAAAAATAATTTGTGGGAATCCGAGTTTTTAAATTACTCGGTCGAAGAGAGCAAAGCGTGCACTCTCCCAAGACGTAATCTCGATCGAACACGATGAAGAGAAAGAGATACAGGGCGGTTCAAACATTTCGTCCACGAAAACGCGTCGAAATCTACTTATTTTTAAAATATCCCAAAAAAAATATAAAGAATCATTATTTTATAAAAAAAAAAAATTATACTGTGTCCTGGCGAAATGAATGGTCTTTCCGATTCCGGAATTATTACTTGTCTCACTTTAGTACGGAGGAAAAGATGGCAGCTTTAAAAACGACCGAGAAAGATTTTCTCCACCACAGGCTGTCCTTCGCAGTCTCTACACGGTAGATCGCTTTACAGGGGAACGCCAATCATTCATTTTGGCGTTTTTAATTAATATCTTTTTAACTACTTGTAATTTCGTAATTTAAATGGTCAAAATTTATTCTTTGGATTATTTCCCATCTTTTGATACTTTCGGCGCGTTTCTGTGTTCAGCTGTTCGTGAGAAGATAGCTTCACATGCATACATACGTTTGTTTACCTTCGAATTTTAATAGAGTAGATATTTTACGCGCTGCACTATATGAAAATATACCATTTTCAAACGAATACAGATATAAACAGTATCATAAATAATACATATATCACTAACTCTCTCCTATCAAATCTGTTGAGTTGATAAATTAGATATCAGCTTTTATCTTTAGATGAGACAAACAATCCTTAAACATTATTTTTCTCCTCATCTTTTGAGCAGTTGAGGTCGAAAATTTCAAAATTCAAAAGAGTGTACGTTGGTAGAAAAAAAAAGGGTTCATCGCTTTGGAAAGCTAAGTGCTAAAGTGAAGTGTCTGAAGCTAAGCACCAAAACCTAACGAACAGAAAATAAAATTTTCGATTTTACAAGTCTTACGGCTCTTATTTAAGGCAATAAGGTTCAATTCTACCATATTCTAGTAAATTCCGATACATTTCCCCAAAAAGATATCTCTCCTTAAAAGTATCGCGAACTCTCTACTAGTATCGTAATGAAATATCGTTATGATTCATGTTAACGCCATGATATTAAAACGTTTAATTCTTTATTTCCTTAACAAATTTCGCAAGAATTCGAAGAACTTAGCCATTTATTGCTAAATGTTGGCCAACTTCGATGAGTACAAATCATTATGCATATAATTCGTTGTTTACAGAAGAAGAAAAATAATTTACAATGGAAGACAGGCAATTATTAACACTAGCAAATTCAATCATAAGGAGTTTCATGTAATTGATTACAAAATTCCATAACATTGCTTTTAAATAGCAGATGTCTTCTTACACTAGTTTAGTCATTAGAATAATTGCCGTTCTTTTTATCTGTAACTTTCAACCCGGTAGCATATTTACAAACCCTACCCTGATAGAACTGAGGCAGGAAATCGGACAATATGATTGGCTCGCTTCGCCGAGAGCCGATGACGTCGTTCTTTGGCCTCGTACGGAAATTATAACAAAACAAGCGATTGAATGTGGTTTTTGAATTAGTTTAGGTTTCCGTTGCTTGGACTTCGCGAATTTTGTTCTACGATACGCACCTACGTAGCAATTTTATTTAGTCTAGCGATTATTCTTTTTTTCGCGCGTTTTATTATTATTGGCCTTAATAATAATAATTAATAATTTTACTATTATTTGGCATTAATTAGAGTTAGATTAGTTGACTTTGAAACATCAAATGAACTATTTTCACTCGAATGACGTCAAAAAAACCCAACAACATTTGTCTAACCTGTTAGTTAATACCCTTCAAACAAAGTTGTTATCATTAGACTTTTCATTAGTATAATTTCTTACAGTGTGGGTTGCTTTATTTTTTATGATATGTTTAAAAAATAATTTCATTTTTAAAAATATTACAACCCACGGAAGAATGTTTTCTGTGCTTAACTGCGGGAAAACGGAGAAAAGTAGGACGACTCTTGTTTTGTTATGATTGCCGTACGCTACGTGCGAGATCTGAAAATGACGTCACTGCCCCTCGTAGCCAATGGTATTGGCTGATTTCCTGCCTCAGTTCTATCAGGGTAGGGTTTGTAAATATGCGTCCCGATCAACTCGGATTATCGGGACTCGACTGTATTTAAGTTTATAGTAAAAGTAAGGAATACACACATGTTTATGTAACATTATAAAATCGGTGGCTATCTAGTTACAAGCCCTAAGCATGTTTTTATTTTTAACATATTAAAAATTATAATTTAGAAGATGTTTGGTTCAAAATTAAAATAAAATAGGTAAAGTTTGCAGGCGCCTTTGGATTAATAAGCGAATACTTCAAATTATTGAGCGAATACAAAACAACTTCTTGAGATATTTACTTTACAAGAGAAATGGATTTTACTCGAAAGACTTATCTTCTTCACTTCTACGTAATATCTTTAATATGCCGAGTTTGTTCCAGACGAGATGTTCCTTGCGTTCTTTACTTTTACAAAGTTATTAATGGTTCGATCGAATGTAATGATATACTGAGCTCTATAAATTTCGCTGTGCCCACTAGTATTTTAAAGAACCAACGTTCCTTTCCAAATGTATATTCAAAATTTATTTATATTAACAGGTTCTCGTTATATAAATTTTATAAAATTTTTAACAAGTTCTCTGATGAACTTGACATTTTTATTAATGTCTGTTGGTGCTTTTAAATCGAAATGTTTGCAGCTTTTAAATACATGATGTAATTTTGCCTTTTTACAACTTTTTAGATTTTTATGCGTTATGATTTTTCGTGTTCTTATGTATTCGACCATTTTTCAATGTTTTTTTTATAGGTTTTAATTTTTTTACTCTGTTTTTGGCGCCATGTTGCAATTTATTTACATCGCAAGTGTGTATTTTCGTCTTTAAACGTTTAAACTCCTGGTGGGTTTTTAGAGGATTCGGTGCTTGTGTGTTTTGACTTTTTAACCCTTGCCTTTTGGAAATGGTCTTTTAATTTTTTTAAAAATTCGACTTTTAGAATCATAGTATGTTTTAATGTTTTTGTGATTTCGTTTCTAATTATATATGCGTTTGCAACATTTTTATGATTTTGTGTATTCTCTGTGTTCAACTTTTTATTTTCTACCCCATTTTTTACCCATTTACTCGTTGTGGCTTTTGTTCTTTATGTGTTTGTTGTTTATAGCACTCTGTAAATGGAGTTTTCTCTGTAGTGTGCTTTTCTTTAAATAAATAAATGGTGCCCCTGGGCTACAGCCCAATCAATAACCGGAAAACCGAATCCCCCGCCCTGCCGTAGCGCCCGTGTACAACTGAGTGACAGCCGCCACAATAGCTCGAGCACTGAGGCCTGAGTCGTAGTAGCCCATCACCGGACCACGGCCCGACACCTCCGGAAGGAGGTATGTACTATCACTGGTGGTAGATTCGGAGGCCCACCGTTATTGTACCCTCAGGGGAAGCGAGAACCAGCTTACTTATACGGCTGCTTCTCATCCGTGAACTCGCGCTGTCCCCTTGAGGGATAGCCCAATGGCTGAAACAGCTCTGGCAATAGTGCGCGTTAAATCCATCGGAATCAAACTTCGTAGTTTAGTTATATTAATGTCCCGTTTTCAAGCAACACGAGGGCTATTTTGGGACGGACCTCGTGATTTTGAACCTCTGTCAGATGACGAGGACGACGCTTGGGCTGGCACCCCCTCTCCAAACTTCCACACCATGTTTTGCCCCTACATATGAATTAGGGTGCAGCAGGCCCAATACACGACGGATCTTCAATGGAATCCGATTTCGAACCTGGAACCATCAGGCCTCACAGCCAAGACCTTACCATTAGGCCACTTCGGCCTCATCAAATTTCGTAAGTGTGGTGAGAAGTGTGGAAAGGGAGATGCCGTCTCAGGTATGATCTCATACCTTTAGTCATCTGACTACGGTTCAAAGTTACTAGAAATATCCTTCATGTATCTTTATTATGAAGTGTTAATCCAACTGAAGGACACCTCCTCCTGAAATGAAAAAGACAACTTAATAAATTCTTCCAGCTTCTCTGCACTGATCGAGACGAAAAGGCTCCGTTTCTGACAAATGGATATAATTTTATTTACTGCTTACAGTTTAGAAAGTCAAAATATTCTCCTCCCCCCAATTCAGTGTCTATTTCCAGTTCTTACTTTCTCAGCAGTATTTCGTTATATTTTTCCCTAACAGAAGCATAATACTGAAAAATATCTAAATCATGTAACCTTCAAAATCCAGCCTAAACATAACGAGGAGGTTCAAAATCACTTGAAACAATCGGATTGAGCTATTTCTAAATCCATTACCTACTGAAAAGCATCTAAACTAAGAATTCTGTTAACTTAAACATCCATTGTCTGTGTATAGCTTATGACAGTTATCTTTATCAGATTAAGCAATTTGATGCGTCTGTCTGCCAATTTTAGATCTTCAATGTTTTTAAAATTCTAGTCGAAATTGATAGGTGTGTCAGCACAATCATATATGATATTCCTTTAATGAGCAATGTTTCTAGGAATATCATAAGTGATTGTCCTGAAACGCCTAACAATTTCGACTAGAATTTTAAAAACATTGAAGATCTAAAATTGGCAGATAGAAAACTGAGCAGAAGGTTATCATATTGACCTCTGAAATCATTACTCCTTTTAGGTATATTCCTTATAGGAAGTCTACCTATTGCAATGGTTCTCATGACACTACTTTCGGGAAATTTCTGCAGATCTTCGGCGATCATGACCCCTAGAACCCAAAACCACCCTTCGTTAAAAAGTTTATATATAATAGTTTGCAATGTGTAGAAACAATAAAGTCATTGGCTATGTCTGTATTGATCAATATGTAATATTTCACTACTTTTGTAACATTAACGTAAACCTTTGCCTTCAAGCTTGCCGAAAAGGGATTTTTTAGAATTGCCGGAGTGAATCTTCCGACACAGTACCCAAAAAAATCATAGGAATATCGATTTTTTTTATTGGTTCATATGATAACTTGAATCATTCTAAATACGCCTGTAAAATTCCAGAGCTGCATCTGCATTTTTTATTGGACAATTTTTGATTGATGACGGGAGAGTAGACAATGTTGCCACGCCCACTTTTCAGATCGTTGTAGTTTCTGAACAGTTTGAACTTCTTAAAAATGAAAATAAAATGCAACTTAACAAGACAGCAGGAATTTTTCCATATGTAAAAACTATAGGAGGGTATGTCAAAGATAACGAAGGAAAATAGTGTTGTACCATTTCGTACAGAAGAAACTAAAACTTGCTCGTAAACGCAGGCAGAAATTAATTCGCTAGAAAGAGGAAAACAAAAGTGCGTATATATTTATGCATGTTGTAAATTTATTCTAGTAGCAGAACTTTGCATGGAATCAGCTCCGAGATATGTATTTCATTTTTAAAAAATTGTTAAGAGCAAATTTGATGAAATATCGATGTTTCCTTTCTTTTCCTTTTATATATGCATTATACAATTATAATTTTTCATTGCCTCAAATGCATGCTCCGAGATATGCATTTCATTTTTTAAAAAATGCTAAGATCAAATTTGATGAAATATCGATGTTTCTTTTCCTTTTATATATGCATTATACAATTATAATATTTCATTGCCACAAATGCTTGCAATTTTGTTATGGTAAGCAGTTTAAAATAAGTTAATTAACATTTTGTAAAAGTTACAAGTTATTCTAAGGATCTTATACCATGTTATTCAAGGAATGAAAACTTTAAATTGATATTTCTCCAAGTTGTATTTTTGTTCATGTGCTATTTTTCAAAACCTTAAGGGATTTTTTTTAATAAATGAAGGAGGGATGTGAAATTTTTTATGCATGTTCTGAAATATATGATTCGTGGAACTTGGTATGGAATTAGATCTAAGAAGTGTAGTATTTTTTTAAAAAAATGTCAAAGTCAAAATTAATGCATTTTTGAGAATTTTTTGTGTGTTTAACAATAAAAATATAATAATAATAAATTAAATATCGGCAATATACATAAATCCATACCAAGTTTTATGTAGCATATTATGAGGTACTTGGAAAAAATTTGTAAAAAAATATGCATATTTAAAAAAGCCTTAGAAATTTTAAAAAAATATATTTTTTTAATTAAATTTTACACATACTTCTCAATAAATTCAATATTTTTTTGTTTGGGATAGTCATAGAGTATTAGCTTGTATAAAATACAACTAAAATCTAATTCAAATATTAAGAATAAAAAATATTGTTCAGATGGTACCCTTGTCGCTTTAAAACAAAAACAAAAACTATATATTCTACTCTCCTTTTTCTGTGTATATAAGGTTCTTTTGAGCATTGCATTCCTCGATTAATTTTAAGATTTGCATGCGTTATCTTGAACTCAAAAGCCTCTTTCTG
>BGPR01025800.1:0-22061 GCA_013235015.1 Araneus ventricosus
AACAAAACCATTCTCGAATTTTTTAAGGTGAACTAATTCACTCTATTTGACGAACAAAATGAAATTTGTTGCCGCATTTTAATAATTTTAGAAATTCGAATTAAATGCATTACCTTATTAAAATGCAGTATTGAAAAATATCTTTATTATTTATTTTTCAAGTTATGCTAATTTTTTCATATATCATAACGTAATAGTACAGAAATCAAGAAACTGAATGTATAGAATATTAAATGTTTCTTAATAAGCTCAAATATGTAAGATATTTTTTCAATGAATCTGCTAATTTTTATAAGCTTTGTTTATCTACTAAGGCATAAATAACATTTTCGTGACCAAATTTTAAAATGAGCAGCCATTGTTATTGCCCTGAGCTAGAAATAGAACGCGGTAAAAAATTTTTTTTCGTTCTTCAAAAGAGGTTCATATTTTTTTTCAGTAACAAAAATCCCTTAATTATCTTTTGGAGATTCTTATAATTCTTTAAACGGAACGTAATTCTTTATTATAAAATATTTGTGTTCATTTTTTTCTGCTGTCATTAAACTTGAAAGGCGCTTTTGCTGCTATTTCATTTTTATGTTTTATTCTTTCCGAAACATGAAATTATTTTAAATAAAAACAACTTTTCAATTTGAGGTCTTTTTTATCAGAAATATGATATCTTTTACTAATTTTTCAAGCAAGATAATAATTTTACTATAAAACAAATCTAACAGATATAAAAAAATTAAAAGTTACTTTTAATAATTTAATAAAATAAGCAAATAGTCTTTTCAAAGATTTATTTTGAAACATAAAACGAAATGTATTCCTTAAACTCCGTTGAGTGATTATTAAAGTATACAAATGTGCAATATATATAACTTCATATTACTTTATATTTATATGATTATAGTCGTTTTTTGTGACATATATTTTGTCAATATAAAAAAGAATAAAAGAATAGAATGACTTCGAAAGCTGTTTTGAAGTGAAGTTAGAAGGTATGAAAAATTTTAAACATTAATACATCTATTAAATAAAATAACTATATTTACACCGAGGCACGCATCACTTTTTATCTACAAATAATTTACTGAAATTACTGAATTCATTCGACATCTTGAATAATGACACTCATTTAGTACATTTAGCAAAAGAAACAGTGATATCTTTTTAATTATGTACTTTTATTCCATGGTTTATTTACCTCACAAGCCAAAATGAATGTCCCTGATTTTAATGCTTTACTGTGAGCAGGTAATTGCAGCATTTATTTGAGAAGATACACATCTCAAGAGGTAATGTATGTAAATTTTTCATTTAAGCATAACAGATGCTCAGTATGACCCCCTTTCGTTAAACGCCATACATGAAGTCTATAGAGCAGTTCATGCTAAACCTTCTCTAGCATGCATTTGTCTATGCTTGCAGTAGTAGCCATGATACAGGCTTTCAAATAAAAAATAATCTTTGGACGTAGAGGCACTTCTCAATTACATGTAACCATATCAGTTGCTTGGTCACTCACCTGACAGAAATAAGGAATTTTTACCTTGGCCACCGCGATATACGAGGATGGATACAAAAAATTTACAAGGACAATCAAAAATTATTTATTAACAATAGAGAGAAAATACAAAAGGAAATTAAGAGGCTTACTTGTCGATCACTTTTCCACATAATCCCCAAATCTATTGAGGTATCTATCTGTACGCAGGACCAAGTTGTTTAACCCGGCTTGGTAGAAATCCCGTCCCAGCCCATTTATCCAGTTCTCGGATTGATGCAGTTCAGACAGCATGTTTTTACATCACTGTTTGAAGATAACCTTGCTCCAGATAAGTGTTCCTTCAAATTCGGAAAAAGAAAATAGTCACTGGGCCATTGTGAAGCCAACAGACGCAAACACCCTCGCATGTTGAGTGATGGTGTCATCCTCCTGCCCATATTGCTCGCAAAACTCAAGAATTGCAGCGAAAGTTCAAATGGGGAGTCTGGAGTCCCCCCCCCCCATACGGCCCAAATTTGGCACTCAATCTGGGTTCTGAACACTTATCTGGATCAAGCTACTCTGCAGACAATGATGCGAAAACAGCTCCCGAGAAGTGGCTTAAAGGACAGGGACGTTATTTCTACCAAGCCGGTTAAACAAGTTGGCCCTGCGTTCAGATAAATGCCTAAATGGATTTGGTGAGTATGTGAGTATGGAAAAGTGATCGGCAAGTTTGCCTTTTAATTTCCTTTTGTATTTTTTGTCTATTGTTAATAAATAATTTTTATTACCTTTATAACCTTTTTTTTATCCATCCTCGTACAAATCACACTTCATGTGATTTCTTTTTTACGGAGATTTGTAGAATATCGAGAGATGCTCCTCTATTTTCAAGAACTATCACTGATTTGAAATCCCATACGGCGGCTGCTATTGTCATCGACAGAAAAATACTGCAAAAGGTTTGGCAATGACTTCATTGCAGATTTTATGCTTATCGTGCAATAAATGGACAGTAATATATATGTATATCCATCTCGGATTGTCTTTTTAAACATTTATTCTAAGTGCAATATATTTTATTTAATAGTTCATTAAGTATGCTTATAGATAGGGTAGCATTATTTCATTTATATATATATAGATTCTGTATATTTCTTAGGGTTTCTGCAATATTTAATGACTTAGCTTCTATAAGTATTTTTATTCTTAATTTGTGATAATCATAATAATGTTAGGATACCGGGATGTTCTAATATATTTTGTTGCTACACGCGACACTTCCCATTATTCAAACTGTATTCCAGTCACTCCACCCATACTAACTTGCCTGTGATGCAGTTGGTGCACGGAATTCTGAGCTGTTATTGTAAAAAAATTCATTTGGCAGCGATACTGCTGGTAAACAATTATTATTTCCATTCATAATTATTTCATGTATTTGGTTCTTAACTGACCACTGGCGAGCACATAGGGGAAAGTCGGGTAAGATGGCGATCTTAAGCTTTGGGAGTTTTTTATGACCTCAATATTCGTTACAGGAGGATTATTATTTCGGCAAAATCTTCTTGCAACTCTTTACTTTAAAATGATATTTTTTAAAATTTTATTTTCAAATTTGAGACCCCAAAATTTCATTTTAGAAAAAAAAAGTCATTTTCGTCATCTTACCCGATTGACGACGATGGCGAACTGACATAGAAACTTAATTCAACCTCATATCTTATCAAAAAAATATTTAAAACTGTTGAGATCACATCTCGATCATAACAAATTGCACATAACAGGAAACAAACATAATCGGACTAAAGTAACAGTATAAAACAAATGAAATATTATCAATGGAAATTTTAGATTCAAACCTTAAGAAATGAAATTAATTACAAAAATCGTATCGTCATTGGCTTGGATTTTATCCCAGCCAGGACAGGTGGAATGGGGCTAGGGATTGCACATAAAACATCCCAATTCCGTTTTTCTTTACTCACTGCAAATGATGCATTCTTCATTATCGAGGTCCTCTGGGTCCAGATTGTCATCAGCATTAACGTAAGGAAATATAAATGAATGAGTTGAGACTTCATATTCAGATCATTAGAAGTCGAGGTGTGGCTTAGATACTTTCTTCTTTCTTGTAGAATTTTTAGCAGGTATTTTGTATTTAGTCTTATTAACTTCAGCCTTCTTCAACTGTCACAGTTTTCGTTTATCTTCTTTCTCCTTTTTTTAATGAGCTGCTCATTTTTCACCGGAGTGCCAGTGAGGTGCATGAAGGGCTTGTGTGTGTGTGTGTGTGTGTGTGGTTTCGTTATTTTACCCTCCACCCAATTCGTCATCTTACCCGACTTCACCTATATTTATTTCAAAAAAAAAATGAAGGATATCAGCTCATCAGAAAAAATTAAAACAAGACATCATTGAACACGTTTTGATTAGATCATTACGAATATCACATATATAAATAAAAAATATTTACTCCGTGAACGCTATGTCAAAGCAGCAACCAAAAGTTGTGTAGGAACAACTCAAAAACACAATACCGCGTACTGTTATTCGCAATAATAACGGGGGGGTTCTTATGGTGAGACACGGATAGCTTGTCGCTATAGGTCTCTGTTTATACAGAATCAAGGCATTCATCCAGGGTAATTTTCAAAAAAATTCCAATTCGACATCTTACACACTTCGTCGTCTTACCCAACTTTCCCCTACATACATTTTTATAATAAAAACTGCTTGTTGTAGCGCATTTTACCCTTCCTTAAAGTTTTGACCACAGTTTAATAATTTTTCAGCATATTACTTTTCGTGGATGTTAATAATGTTTTGGACAAACCATTATACGTAAGAACTTTTCATGATAAGTAAACGTCAGAGTAAAGTAGTTAAGCATCTTTTGATTTATAATAGAACCAAGTGAAGCACTAAAACAAGATGGAGTAACCTGGCTTTGCACTTTATCAAGAGTCACACAAAGCGAATATTCAAACAGGATTTTTTTCTGTTAAGGGTTTGACATCAGACTAAAAATTAAGACCTTTAAATGACCCGAAAAATCCGGAAGTGGAAGAGAAGAAAAAACCTCACCAAGTTATAAAAATATGAAATAACAACTCAAACAAAGAAAGAAGATAAACTTTCAACTTTACCTAGTATCCTACTACCACTATTTTAAGAATTCAGCTGATTCAACATGAGGAGAACAAAGGAAGGGAAAAATTATCCAGGAAGTGATTTGAGTACAACGCGATCTACTGAAGCCAAAAGTAAGACAAAGGAGTAATTGTTAAAATTAATAGTATTTTCTTTAATTAAAACCTCAATTTTTTCAGTAGTTTTTTGAAATTCATTGTATTGAAGGATTTATAAATTATTATACCTGACATCAACGAGATTCATTCCTGTTTAAATCATACCATGGATAATTTCCCCCTTCTCTGTTCCTAAACTATATTCGCAAAAATATATATTTAAATTAAATTAAAACGGGACATTAACGACACTTGGACATGAAATTCAAAATCTGAAAATATCCTTCGAATTTTGAAACTATTCTTCTATCTTATTATTTTTAATCCCTTAAATATTAAAATTTTGAGCAAAGATGATATCATGTGAGTTTTAAACAAATAGTAGAAATCTTGGAACTCAAATGAGAAGAAACTCTTGTGATTTGAGTGCAATTTTGGCAATCACAAGGGTATTGCGTTTAAAATTCTAAGATATTCTTCTCTGCTGTGTTTTATTAGTTAATTATCTAATTTACGAATTCGAGAACGATAATTAAATTGCTCTCTTTCTTCTCTAAATGGTGATAAATATTAAATAAACATTTGGCTCCTAAGACATAATACCAAATAAATATTCAGAGGCCTTACTTAGCCTTATCGTATGGCATTCAATTATTTCTTTTATTCACATATTTTAAAATATTTACTTCAAAGTAATTTAAACGAAAACAATAACGAAACATTTCGGAATTAAAATTATGTTTTATTGGGAATTAGCATCATTTTAATGTACCATTTTATTTTTCATGAGAGAACAGTAGAAAAGTGTAGTAAATTAAAATAATGCGTTTTCCATTTACTGTAATTTAAATCACTTAGATATGGAAAGAAGCGGTTTAGAAATGACGTTGGAAACAAACATTAGTTGTAGAAAACAACCATTAGTTGCATACTTACTTGTTAAACACAGAGGATATACAGTACTGTTCATAATTATTAGAACGGATTGTCAAAATTTTATCTTTTGTTCATAAAGTTTTAAACACTTATTAATTTGCTATTTTGTTTTGATTTACACGAAACACATTCATGGATCAAGAACTACAATTAAACAGAAACTTCGCATTAAATATCACGAATTGTATGGATTGCAAAAAGTTTTTTCTTTTCGATTTTCAAACATTTTATACATTTCTGTTTACTATTTTCTAATATCAAACTATTTTTATAAATACAAGTAAATGGTTATAGGAAAACATTTTTAATGCTGAGTAAAAAATTCTGTTTCAAGGAGCAGAAACTTTCCTCGAAATCTTCGGCCATATTTCTGCATTTCTATAGTACTTATGTGAAATGTGAGCAGAGAAAAAAATAATGATGGCTTTTCAGCTTAACGAGAAAAAAAAATTAAAAAAAACGTTTTATTTTTTACTTCTTAAACAAGAAATAAGTATTTTTAATTACTGTTTCTTTTTCAAGACAAAATATTTATAACATAGCTATGTAAAACAAAAATGCAGTGAAATCCATTGTACAGTATTCCGAAGCTCAAATTTTTGCGTTCCTTTTCTAAATTATCTTAATAAATGAATATTCTGTTACTACGTCCAGAAAAAACTTATGTTTTGTATTTTTAAGGTAGTCTATAAAAGGTAATTAAAAGCTAATACATTTTTACTCGAGACTTCTTTTAACAAATTAAAAATATTCTAAACACCAAGAAACGAAAATACTGACAGTAAAATTCTGCTCAGAAGATATCATATTTCATCTAGTCGACTGATAGCAAATTCCCTCTTACATTTAAGCCTTTCCTTCTAAATTCCAAAGATGTCTTCTGAAGTTTCTGAATTCTATTCAAGACAAGAGATTAAAATTCATATCAAAGGGCCAAGTACAAATTCCGGAATTGTTGAATAATTCATTCCAGCTGTCATCCCATACATGGCCTACGCATATCGGTATTGAAACCAACCATGTGAAAGATTTCCTGAACAGAACAAAGTCGATCATCTTTCTTCCAAGAAGTAATGGATTACACGAAGTAAACCACAATATTAAAATTCTACTGATGGCAATTCAACTTTGGACGATTGAATTCATCTCTGAAATCTCAGTTTATGCATATGGAAGAAGTTAATTATCCAGTGAGAATGACTCTTATTCAGTTGTAGAAGGGTAATATCATATGTTTGGCTAATATTAAGAGATAATAATTTTGTTTCGAAACGATTCAATGACAGGTATTTTATCATGATTAATTGAATTTTTAATATCAAGTATATTCATTGTTTCTTAAATGCGTAGGCACATAAAGTTTCATTTGCTACGTTAAAACAATTTGTTACATAACTTTGTAAATATATGTTTGCCATTGTACTAACTGTGCTTTGCTAAAAATTTTAAATATTGTACTTTTGTTTGAAGTAGCTGCTTTTCTCAGTTGTAAACTAATTTGAAATTTATAGTTAACACATTGATCACGTGCTTACGCTTTTAAAGAAATTTTTATAAGAACGACTTTTCCTCATTCCAATCCTCAGCTTCCATTGCATTCTTTGGACAGTGCAATTCTTTCTTTAACGTCGGGTTGGAGTCATAAGTTTTTAAAGTCTTATTTATATTTGTACTCAAAACTTGAAAATTCTGGAACGTAAAAGTCAACACAAATTATTCGCATGGTTGTTCAACTTAAACAAATGAATGAAACACATTTTACGGTCATGATGGTTACACAACGGGCAGAACTATACGCCTCTATAGTTCTGAAGGTGGTTTGTAGAAATGAAATCGCCACTAATAACTGTTTTGGTATATATATTTGAATTATACTTAGTCCTATAACGAAAACTATTTTCATAAATTTCGGCATGTGGTTTAAATTATGAAATGAACGTTCAATTGAAGAAACAACAATAATAGTAAACGACACATATGGAGGTATCATTTGAATAATTATTGTTCTGAAAGAACGAAGTCACTGTTATTACATTGTGGTCATGAAAACCAATGGGAATTGGGAATACTTACACTGTATTGCTACTCATCTACTCCATATCTATACTAAAAGATTTCCAAATAATGATTGCTACTTATTTATTACATTATGATTTAATCTTAACTAAAATCAGAATATACTGTGTATACTGATAACTTAAATTTCTTTGATATTTATTATCTTAGAAATTAGCGTGAATGATATAAAAATTGTACAACAAAAAGCCCTTATCCTCTGCGTCGGTTCCTAGAATTTTTCCTGAATCGTATGCATAGTAAATTTCCATCGATTCCAGCCATCTTTAATTTCCATAAACCTGTGTAGTTAAAAACTATATCTAATTTAAACGCATAATTCATTTTTATATCTGATCTGTTCGTCGGTGTTCTGAATTATTTGTTTAAAAAATTAAAAATGACCTATCTTTTCATAAATAATGTCTCTTCTTCTTCAAAAATTCATAAACTACTATTGTCTTTAGGTTTTAAACGTAGTATCTGTTTTGAGTGGCTATGAAGTTGGAATTCTCTCACTTTATTCTGCTATGCAGGATATCTATGCAGGATTAAATTCATGTTTATATGTTGAGGGAGCATTCTCTTTTATATTTGGTTTATAGTTTCAGTAATAAAGGCTGAAACTTTCCTATTAGCGCTGTATATTGTACGATATCTCAGCAGCGATGTTCCTCGTTATTATAAATGCTGAACATCGTGAAGATATCGCAGCAATATTGTAGAGTATTTTGTGCTAATAAGGTTAAAGATGTCTGAATAAAAGAACTACTGAAAACGAAACTTCTCGATGAATTTCATGCCATATCTCACATAGATTTCTAATAAATACGACGGCAACGAAATGATAGTTATCAAATACAATAATTTAAGGAACCATTTTTAGAGTAATAGACTTTAGAATAAGCTTGTGAAAAAATGCGAAATTTTATCCCCAAAACAAAATTTTAATTGACTTTTAATGATAAATATAATTAAAAATGAATTGTTTTAGAATTAAAATCCGTAGTTCGTCAGTTCCATTTCGTTAGATGTTGTATGTCGTATTTATTATTTCTATCAACAAATATTTTCAAAACATATAAAAAATTCAAAATGATCGTATTTCTTTATTGAGATTCATTTATCCTATAAAGAAATATTCAAAGAAAGACGTCCAAATGCATTGAATTCTTATATCTTGTTTTACTAACGGCACTCCCATCTTTCCTTAAGTCTTTTTACATCAATAGAAAACAAAGCGACTTAATTTTTCACAACCGACAAGTAAATGTAGTAAAATAATTATATTTATGACCCTTTTATCCTATCCTCTTCTGCAAGCTTATTGTAGTCCAGAATTAATGTGTCACTTGTACCAAGAGTGGTGCTTTAAGGTGTTCTGCGCACAGGAAATCGCAGTTTAAATGTGTTTATTCCAATAAGCTTTAACCTGTGGGGCGTGCCAGCTGAGCAAGTTGAAAAATAATAGGAAAGTTACCGCGAAGATATTAAAAAAAACTTATTTTGGTACAAATATGGTTCTTAAAAGAAAATAGATATTTGCAATAAATCAGTTCTCATTATTTATACTTCATATAAATGACCTGCAATCCGATAATTTAAGGCACTGTTAAAAGCGATTTCATCATGCAATACGAAGTAGATTTATTGTTAGTTTTAACGAAATAGTGATCTTTTCCCATCTTAAAATTTTTCTTACCGTCTTACCTAATATCATTTTATATCTTTTCATGTTATTATCAAATGTGGTTCTTAAAAGAAAATATAAATTTGCAACAAATCATTTCTGATTATTTATACTTCATATTAATGACCCGCAATTCGATATTTTAAAGCATTGTTAAAAGCGGTTCCACTATGTAATGCGAAGTAGATTTATTTTTAGTTTTTACGAAATAGTGATCATTTCCCATTTCCAAATTTTTCATACCGTCTTAGCTAATATCATTTTATATCTTATGTTGTAATTCATGTTTATTCTTGATTCTTAAAATCTTACTAATGTTCTTCAAGTACTTTATACTCTTAGATTTGCTATATTTTCTAAATTCTCTTATATTTTTAGATTTCATACTTTCTAAATTCTCATTTATTTTATAATTCTGTTTCAAATTTTCTTGATGCTGCTGGATAAGCTAATAGCCGGCGGGTCTCAAAGCCCCTTCCATATCTCCTTCGTTTGCCGTGTCTTCACGGGTTTTCGCTCGATTCTTTGTAAATTGCCCGCATATGAACTGTGGACTGGTCAAAACTTGTTGCTTTTTTAATTAGGCAGCGGTATTGAGATTTGTCAAGTTTTGAGAGAGGTCACCCCCTCGGGTGTTGTGATTTTTCTTCCACTTCATGTCCGCGTCACTGCTTAAATAACCATATGGTTATAGTTGCAGGGGCATGGAGTGGTGTTATGTTATGTGGACTGGTCAGCTTTCTACAACATGAATATCGTCTATGCTTGAATGTTTGAGAACTGGTCACATATCGGCTGATCAAATAACCCCTTCAGAGCTGGTGTCCGGTATACTGGACATCAACTTTGACCTCTTAATTCAACAATTGATAAAATTACATACTGTATTTTTTTATTTGATTCTCTACTTCCTTATTATTATAATCTGTACAAAAAATTTTCGTTTCGGGGATGGAATCATTTCATTTATTTAGTTGCTCCAAAACAATTCCAGAAAATCTTTATTCTTCGCAAAGTGGAGTTCTGTGATAAATTCTGTCTTTCGAGTAATTTCTTGTATTTAACCATTTAAAATGCCTGTGGAATGTTTTGTGATTTTTTGGCGATCATTTTATAATGAAATGTGTGTGATTGTTCATCTTTTTTCAGTTGAAATATCCCGTATTGTCCAAACGCCGGAGAGAGGATAGCTTTAACAGAGGATTTTTCACCTAAAAGCTTTAAATTTTATATATGAGATGCCGTTTGCAGTAGTGCACAGTACATCATAGGATAAAAGTCCCATTTCATTATTTCTTAATTCCTACTGAGCAAAAGATTATTCTTGTTTGTCCCTAGATAGCTTGTTTGCTGAGTTTTAATATAAGTTGACTTTAAATGTATTATATTACTCTATTCTAAGTCTCTTACTCTTTTTTCTGGAAAGTATTTTATTCTTCCTTCACTTTCTTTTTCAAAAATGCACATAAACTTGCTTCCTTCTATATATCTTAATAATTCATATTATTTTTAAGGATTGATTTTGTAAGTGTTGCTTTTATAGTATTGTATTTAGGTTTTTACCTTTCTACCCCTTTTATATGTCTCTGTGTTTTCTTTGTTTCTATTATATACTGCTAGGTTTTTATTTGTATTTTGTCTGGGTATTGTAAGCTTGGAATTTTGTTTGTTTTCTATTTTTCTGTTTTATGGTTTGTCTTGTATTATATTGTTCATTGTTTTGTAGAGTATTATTCTCTATGTGGCTGTTATGTTAATATCTGTAATAATTGTGTAATCTTGCTCTTAAATTAAACCTCTTTGTAAATGTGGCCTATGTAAATATGGTGATGTTACTTGAAATTGGTGCCGTCAGTCCTTAGTCATGCTTATTCTCTTTCAGGGGAACATCAAATAACTCTTCGACCACTGTGTTGAGTCAACCCTCCTGGGTTCAGGAAAAGCACAGAATTCTTTGGAAAGGGAGAGAAAAAAATCGGTTATGAGGATGAGAAGTCGGAGTACAAATGGGTTATCGGTTCCTCTGCCGAACTAGTTAATTATCCCTCTTTCGTAAACTGAAATACGAGTTTGTGCTCTCTCGGCTCAATTTATCGGACATGGAGAAATGATGCCAACATTTCAAGGAGCGCAGAGTTCATATTGAAGGTCATTGGACTCTACTACGTTTTTACTTTTTCAACTTAGAGTAGTGGAATTTTGTATGCATATATATCAGAATGTAAATACGCTTTAAGTATTTCAAAACTCTTTTAAATTAAATGCATCACTTAATTTTTTTTAATTTTTAAAAAAATTAAAATTATTTTAGGTTCTCTAATTTTAATTCTTTTTAACTTATTTTTTCATTATTTGAATATTAAAACACATTTGTAACAAAATTGGTAGTTTTTATAATTTTATTTAAAACTTAATTTTCTGGAAATATTTTTATGCATACGTACTGAATTTTGTGTTTATCTGAACCAAATTGACTTTAACTATCCAAAAGAAATAGAACCTAAATGCGTAACCAGATTAATTTTAATGTAAAACAGGAATTTTATTATAAATTTCATATAATTTCATGAAAAAAATTAAGACGCATGGAGGTATTTCTATTACAGTAATTATGAAAAATCGTAGTTTAAAAAATGTGATTAAAATATACTTAGTCCTTCAAACCCATTAAATATTCATTTTATTTAACAATACATGTTTTAAGGCTGTTTTATTCACATGTAGTTTGGAGATAAAATGTTATAAAGGAAATTTCATATTTTCGTCAATTTTGCTAATTATAAAGTACACCATCCGCTTAAGATGCAAGTCATTCAAGCCCATGTGAAAGAGAGAATCTCATGAATAAACTATCCATGTTGTTTCTGTCGCTACTAATCCAAATAGATTTAGCAAAGCTGGGCAGACTAATAGTTAGTGGTAATGAGCATTCTAAATTGATTTGTAAATCAGGGGCACCATAGGAAGAAGAACCCTAAACCTGGGGCAATCTTTAGTTGGGCATAATGAAATCTCTTTCATGTCTTTGTTGGCCGAAATGGAGAATACGTTTCTGACGTACTTTGCCCATCCACATAATTTCGCCACGATGAGACAACACAGACGGACATGAGAAACATTATCAACTCTGACTTGGGAATTTGAAAGAAATCTTGTTTTATTGATTCAATTGTTTCCACCTTATGTCTCATACTCAAGTGCCACAAGAGCTATTTTGATATTACTTGAAATTCAGAAATTTGAATAGAAGGAGCAATAATGAATTGAAAATGGTAGAGTTAAAAATTAATATGGTAAGTTTGATCCTAAACGCTGAAAGTTTCCGAGCCATCGTATTACTGTTTAGATCCCTCACTCAAGTATTCTTTTCTGAAACGTGTATGATACAAAACTAATTGTTCACATTAAATCAAGTATGGGATTACACAGAAGAATATAATTTCGGCTTTTAACCTTATAAAGGTATTTCTAATTATTTTGAATTTCTATATTATTTTTATTATTAACTGAAAAACGGGATATGAGAAAATATTTGCAAGTATTCAAAAAGCCGTGAAATTGAAACTGTGAGCTATAAGGAAATCTTTACTAATCAAAAATCTTACATCTGAGAGAGTTGACAGTCTAAGGCAGCGCATAAGACTACCAGTGTATTAAAACGGATACGAAACATTCATAATGGTGTCAGGGGAGCAGTATTGATATATTCAGAAACGTGCTGTATATAAAAATATTACTTTACACCAGAGGTTCCCAACCTTTTTTTCCACGGGCATCCCTTGATTAGTTTTTTTTTATTTTTGCGTACCCCCTACATTCATAACCCCCTCCAACCATCCATCTATACAAAGAAGTTTTTATCAATAACGTTAAGCGCTTAGGTAAGCTTAAGAGTCAAATGACTGGAATTTATAACATTTGCAGAAATTGTTTTTGATTTTACATTTTATTCCACTTTTTCAATAGTATTAGTTCAACGCAAAAAAAAATTAAATCAGTATTGTAATAATTTCGCATTAAATTATAAGGGTAGCTAAAAATTACACTAACTTTTGCTTTCATTTTTTCTTATCTTGAGGGTGGGTTTAGGACTGGCACAATTTTCACTTTTACTTTTCACACTAACTTTGGGAAAACAAAATTCTGTAACCTTTTTAATCCGTTATGTTTTCTTGTGCCCCCCATTACCGACTATGAGTTCACGTACCCCTAACTGATCCTTCGCGTACCTCCTGGGGTACGGGTACGACAGGTTGGTAACTCTGCTTTACACTCAACCATTTAAATTTCCGTGTGTCACTATCGTGTTTGTTGTCAATTTACGCACAAGATCTTCTTCGCCCATTCAACATCCAATGCTGAAATGCAACGTTACTAGAATCTTTGACGCTGTATTGTGTTAAAATTAGATCTATGTTTTACAAGTAATGGTAATCCTTCGATCATAGGTCATAGGCATATCTACGTTAAAAAATAAACCATTCTGTATTGAGAACTGATAAAAATTTATGGCAGAAATATATACAGGTTATTACACCATCTTTCAACTCGGCCTTTTTCAAAGAAAGGATTTTATCTCCTAACAAGTAAACTTTAAATTATCATCTGCTACTTTACATCTTATTTACCCTCTAAGAGGTTAGCTATTTTCTTAGGTAAATGAATGTAGATTTGAAGATATCTTTATCCTTCAAACAGCATTCATTTATCTTAAATTTACCCTTCAACTGTATTCATTTGTTACATGCGTAAGTCATAATTAAAAATAAAAGTAATTTTAAAAAGCTAACGTAATCTTTGATATATACGGGCTACTATTTGTACTCTTCAGATCTAACTGTATTTTTTTTATCAAAATAAGTTTTGATAACGACGACACAAATAACTAAAAATTAAAAGAGATTCCGAAATAAAACCTAAATAACTGCATAATTACAATTAATCCAAACAAAATTAATGCGATCCTTAAATTAATTTACCACAACCATATATTTGTAAAAAACCGAATATTATGAAGTAACTTTTTTAGGTGTTAACAAACTCGAAATCCGAACAGAGCATTAAAAACGCATAAAACAAATGCTCCATCACGATGCAGAGAGGATAATTATTTTTTCCTGTATATAATCCTAGCTCTCCATTTTGAAACGCAATCTCCAGAACCAATATCTGCCACTAATTACCTGCAGTTCGAGCCACTAATTATAGTATATGAGAGCTATATGTCAAGTCCCCTCTCATCACTGACTAGCGATCGCAACATCAGTAGCTGCAGCACTTTCTCATTAATAGCACCGCTCGTCTTGCCAATGTATTGCATTTTTCATCGACTGAGGAGTAACGATACCATTGAAGCTGCGGTGCAGTGTTTGCAACACCTGTCCAAGGGTCGTTACAGGGTCCATGAAGGGTATCGGAGTAAATCTGCTCCTGATTTTAGAACTATCCCGGAATTTTTAACGATGTTCGCGTTCTAGGAAAGATATTATCCTTCGTCCGTTTCTGGTGAGGGCTGAAATCGATCAGAATAAGAGATATCTTGTTAGGAGCATTTGGTGATGTTAGTTGAAGAAAAATAAAATGCATTATATGGAACGATAGCATTGGAATAAGAATTACAGATAAATGTTTCGAGATATCTCTACTAATAAAGGAGAATATGTCTGTGTTGGTCTTTTACAGGGCAGACCGCTGCGCTTAGGGCTACGAAATTTGGCACAAATATACTTTGAAGAGTGGGAATGTGCACCTCGGAGCCCTTTCTTGAAATTTTAATTAAAATTTTAATTAATTAAAAATTAAGCAAATTTTGGCGTTTTCCTTAATAACTTATGAAAATATTACAGAACTAAAATCATTTTTACGCCATCTGAAAGTGCAAAAAATTACCTTTTCAATGACATTAATTAAGTTGCCGTATAATTTTTTCTCTAAGTTTAATAGCCTTTTAAATATATTTTTGGCATAATTTAAAACAATACTTTTCATTATTGAAACGCAATTCAAACCGTTTTCATTGTTTAAACAAATATTTAATTGCGTATTTATCTTTCATTGTTAAAAGCTGACTTAACATTCTAATAAATTTTGCTTTCACATTTCATTTCATGAACTTTTTTGTGTAATAAGCAAACCAAGATCGTTGACATATTAGGTACATGAAGAAATATATCCAGTAAGCTGAACGATTATGGTTGCTATGTTTTCATTCTTTTTTCAACATGTCTTAATTCAGCTAACACGCCGCTGGATATAAAATGTGTTGTTCCATTTTGGTGTTGAAATCAAATGAATATTCTGCAAGAGGATTAAGAAAGTTAAGATGGCGCTGACATCTTGCAATTACATGTTGCATGGCATGGTCAGTTACTTGACTCCATTAGGGACATTTATGTAGACAATGAATAGAACAGATACAAGGCTGCTAAAAGAGCATGGGTTAAATATCTACTACGATCAGCTGAGTTTGTTAAGGGAACCATAAATATAAAATGATGCACGATTCAATTGAAATTATATGCGGCTAGCTATAATTAAACAATTGTTTCATAAAAGAGAAAATAATTCGATAAGGAATAATATAATAATACATAAATTTAATATTTTGTAGAGTGATGAAATAATGGCATAATTGCGAGGTTATTTCAATTGCTGAAGCATATTTTCTGACAAAGAAAATTCATAAATACAGTACAACCCAGGTTAAACAAACCGGGGGGGGGGGGGTTTGGGTTGACGATTTTTTTTTGTTAAGCCACTACTATTTAGTATCTAATTACAGTATTGTGACAAAATCGGCTTGTAGGCATGCGTGATTGCAGTCCAATAAGCAGGATTACAAAAATAAAGCTCTTTATTTTGCAGGTATTCTAAGCAACGAAACGTAACGCAAATATTAAAACAGCACTTGCAAAAATTCAGAACAGATAGTACCATTAAATCTCAACACACCGCTCAAAGGTTTCCTATTAGCTCACCACCTTGCTTGCACAACAAAATCCAACCCAACTCTTCTTGGCTTGAGAACTTGTCTTTATACTTTTCAACAAGAAGTGACTTCATTACGTAGGAAGTGACGTAATCTCTAGAAAATTCATGAAACCAGTAGAAATGGGCTGAAAGTTCGAGGTCCTTCTAGAAAATTCCTTTTGTCGCCAAAGTCGCCAACTCTGCCACCAAGTTGCCATATTTATCCCCAAGTCGCCAAGTTTGTCGCCAAGATTAGCATCCCAATTTTATAGCTTTGTAACAGTATGTGATACTGAAATGTTTTGAGTGTAAAACGAATTCGAAACTTTCTTTGCAGGTTAAACTTATGTTCTTTATCAAAGTTAACCCTCTATTGGGCCCAATATTCACACCGGCGAGTTGGAGCGCAATGTTCCTCACAGGCATAGGCAAATAATATCGTATTTAATATTGTCAATACCCATTAATTTTAATTTTAGCATTCTAAACTTAATTACTAACCTTCTTGTGGAGGCTTAAAAGAAAATAGTAGGGATATTGTTGCCAAAAAGTCCCGACTTCACGATTATTTCTGTGCAGTACAATACTTTTTGTTTGGATTTGCCCTTTCATAGGAATTTCTGATAACCCGGTTTTTTTAACCCGAGTTCGGTTAGTCGGGATTTTACTGTATTAAGTTTGAAACAAAGATTTATCCATATGTCAAGGTAAAACGAAAAATTAAAGAATTAACTTAATATGCGGTTCATGCTTTCATATTTCATTATGATCGGAATCTAATTCAACATTTTAATTCAATTAATGAACTCCTGTTTTGCATTGTTCTTTAATTATCAATAAACGATGAAACTTTTTATCTCATACCTTCAAATTCTACATTCGCATATTATCTGATAGGAAGATGCTGTCTCATGTTCATATCAAATGTTAATAACAGTTCAGAAATATTCTTTATTGGTTGCGAAATATTCAGTTTTTTTCTTCCTCTTTGAAATTTAAAAAAAATTAAGATAGGTGGTTAAGCGACGTATTGCAAAATTATATCAATTGCGAACATAAGTAAATATATATGAACATTATAAATAAATATAAATGGAAAAGCATATTCTTATATTCTCGTCTATTATTTAAAATTTTAAAATTCATTAAAAATTTCTAAAAGCAGGCTGGACTAAAACAGATACAAAAAATGCATTCAGAATGCCTTTTCTTAGAATTACTATAGTTCAAAATAATACCCTGGATTAATTTTTATTCAATATTTATAAAAAACAACCGCAACATCCTTGAAAATATCAGACACACCGACAATCCAACAAAAAATATCACCATTATCGAAAAGTATGTTAGGATTTTATATTACCAAAAATTAAGTACATAAAAATCAATTATACATATTCTATTTCAACAAATTCTATAACTGCTATACTTTTGATCTCTTTCTCTTCCCTTCCCTTTATTGTTTCTTATATATATTTTTTATTTGCAGACAAATCATGTCTTATAACAAACTGCGTATCCTGCTTACCGTGCTTAATGAATTTCATGTCGTGGGAAAATTACAGAAGCAAATAAAAAAAATTATCAATATATCCAAATATTTGAAGTGATGTTAGGGCAAAAACGGCTTAAAAAGTCTCGAGCGAATGTTTGAGGCCTAGCCCTAGTTGCGGGGTTTCGGAGGGAGCAAGGGATTTTTTTTGGTTATTTTATAGAAGCCATTTTTAAGCATCCTTTACAGACGTCTATGATCGGCTAAACAGGTCTTAAAAGTTTAGCCCTATCTCGAGTTCAATATAATATACAGCGAAACCAACGTATAACGATACCGTCTATAACGATAAACCTGCCTATAACTATATTTTCTTTGGTCGCGATGGAATTCCTAATTGAAACTTATGTATAACTATACCGTCTATAACGATAAACCTGACTATAACTATATTTTCTTTGGTCCCTATGGAATTCCTAATTGAACCCTATGTATAACTATACCTTCTATAACGATAAACCTGCCTATAACTATATTTTCTTTGGTCCCTACGGAATTCCTAATTGAAACCTATGTATAACGATACCGTCTATAACGATAAACCTGACTATAACTGTATTTTCTTTGGTCCCTATGGAATTCCTAATTACTCAATGTATTTCAATCTGTCTGTAACGTTAGTTAGTTAGGTTAGGTTATATTAACGTCCCGTTTTGAAGCAACACGAGGACTATTTAGGAACGGACCTCGTAATTTTGAACCGCGGTCAGATGACGAGGACGACACCTGAGCTGGCACCCCCCTCTCCAAGCTTCCGCGCCACACCAACGGGAGGACGTTTGGACACTACGTATGATTTAGCGTGCAACAGGCCCCATACACGGCGGATCTTCAGTGGAATCGGATTTCGAACCTGCAACCCTCCGGTCCCGAGGTCGAAACCTTACCACTAGGCCACCGCGGCCTCCTGTCTGTAACGATAATCACTTTTTAGATTCATCTGTCAATAACAGTAATTTTTTCTTTTAGAAAGCTGTTACAGTACAATACCGATTTTTTTCTTGGAAAACGACATGCTATGGTCAAGAATGTCAGATAACAGGGGAATTGGAGGGGGGGTTAGTGATTGGAATGCGCATATATGTTTGCTGCCTCTGATTCCTGGTGAGTATTAAACTGTTCATTTCGAATTTAGCACTTCGAAAGGACCACTTGTTCCTTGAAATTTGGTTTTGGTGTAGGCAACCTTAAATCTAGGTTGACAAACCATTGGTATTTGAAGAAAAGTTACAAATAATTTCAGAAATGGATCATGAACAAAAGAAAATTGACACGGCTAAAAAATATGGGATTTTCAGTTGACGAAAGATACTTTCTTTGAAAAAAAAAAAGAAAAGACGTCGTAGACCCTGGAGAAAAACTTAAAGTGGATAGCAAATGAAAACGATTTAAAGGTGCCGTAAATGACGATACTGAAAGGTTTTCAAATAAAATTTTCCTTTTGAAGTTCTTAAAAATAATTTAAATATAAAATTTATTATCTGTACATAACACTGTATGCTTATAAAATGCAATTTTGTATTATCTATTATTTGTAAGATGAATCAATAAGAGCAATAAAATATGTTAGTGAAAGGGAGTTTGTAATGTATTTTTACACATTTAAAAAATAATTAAAAACAAACAAATGATATGCACTTACTGTTTTTTATGTTCCATAAAGAAAACCCCAAAGTTTTTTTGCAATGTTTTATTCCATGATTTCAATGTGTGCACCATTAGTAGCGAGCAACATATCGAGTCTATACGAGATTTCTAACCACGTTCTATGAAGCATCGCAGAATTAACAGTCTGGATGGCCGCTGTAATTAGAATTTTCATTTCATCAGTGTCACGAATCGGAAATTGGTGAACGATGTTTTTCACGTATCCCCATGAAGAGAAGTCCACAGGTGTTATGTCTGGAGATCTAGGTGGCCACGGTATTGGACCTCCTCTTCCAATCCAACGCCTGGTAATTTTTCCTCTAAAATCTTTTGCACTTCCAAATTCCAGTGTGTCGGTGCCCCATCCTGCTGGAAAATGATATTAGACTGCACGTCCTCTATTTGAGGAAATGCGAGAACTTCAATCATATGAAGGTAATTGGCAGAGCGGACAGTTACTTCGGAAAAGAAAAAGGGCCCTATAATTCTATCACACAGTAAACCACACCACATGTTTACTTTAGGGCTGTCTCTCGCTTGCTCCAGTACGGCATGAGGATTTTCTAATCCCCATACTCGCATATTGTGTAGGACATTGCCTCATCCGAAAACATTACACGTTGTAGAAAATTTCCTTCATCCTCCATTTTTTGTAACATTTCTTCTACAAATGTTCGACTACGAGGCTTATCATCAGGCTTTAACTCATGCATCAATTGAAGTTTATGCGCATAAAACCATAATTTTTTATGCATTACATCGTGCACAGTTGATCTCGATATCCGTAAATGCTGGTCCGCGGTGCGAATCGATTTAGGGCTACGACGAGAAGTTTCTTGAATTCGTTTAACGTCACCGAAGCTTCTCCTAGTGCCGCCAGATTTTAGTTTTAGCAATACGCTACATGTCGTCATAAATCTTTCACGTCATTCATAAATTGTGGGTCTTGAAGGTGGACTTCGATTGTAGTTATTCCGAAATTTACGCTGTACCTGTGTGGCAGATTTAAATTCGATAAAAGACGCTACAACTTGTGCTTGTTCTTGCGGTGAAGCCATTTTGAAACGAGAATGCTGCAAAACATTGGCGTAGCGCCCTCTAGTTTACGATTCGTTAAAAAAAATGATATTTTCTTTATGGAACATACAAACCGTAAGTGCATATCATTGTTTGTTTATTTTTTAAATGTGCACAGATACATTTCGGACACCCTGTATATTAATACATGCACATGTACATAAACATAGGATGCGCAAATCTTCAAACTGTCTATAACAATCTATTTTCCAGGTTCCTACAATATCGTTATAGACAGTTTTACTGTATATTCAATATATATGCATAGTCATTTTAAGTGTAAATGCCTAGTGTAAAGATATCTCGGAAAGGAAGAGTTGCATCGTGGTTTAAGTTCAGAAATATGGATTTACTCAGATGTCTGCAAGCAAGTGAAGGAAACTGACATGAAAAATGATTGTCACTGACAGCAGCTAGTTTCTGATGATGCCTCACAAAAACGCTCAGTGTTCAGAATACATTTTTTTTTAAAACAATTCCTATCTGTATCAGAGCGGTGAAAGTGAAAAATTGATATAGAATCAAGAAAATGACAGACATGAAATGGATTAAATAAAAGCATGCTTTCTTCCCTTTCATGTCTCTGTTTATCTATGTTTAGTATCAGAGCTAATTTTAGTAAGTATAAGTTCCCTAAATTTCTTTTTAGTCAGGCAAATTTTTAGAGGGTTTTACTTCATTATAAACCATACTTTTTGTTTAAATGTAAGTTGAGCGGTAATAAATTATTTTTTATTGATTCATTTTCTTTCCGGGATTGAAGAGATTCATGAAAAATTATAGTACTAAGTAAACTGATTCTGATTTATATTTTATGCATCTTGATAATGTTCGGATAGTACAGCATTATAAAAGTATTTTGTTACCTTTTGTGAAACAGTTTCAGTTGAATATCAATAAAGTCATAGAATCAATATAAAATACCTTCAACATTTCGAATAAATAAAAATCCACTCTCCACATATTTTAAAAATATTTGCAGAAGCCTATCTCATTTCTATGAAATGCATCATATCTTGTTTTTTGTAAATCCTACTTATGTGTGTTTGGTATCACTTTTTTCAGAATTTACCAGTCTTTAGTGTATTACTGTTGTAATTTCAGGAATTTCATGTATTGATAGCCACAACTAAGAATACTACCAATATCGTATCTATTTATTTCATTTTTTCTCTTTCTCCATAGATTTTCTCTTTATTAAAAACTTCAGTTCCTTTTAAAGGTTAGACATCCGTTGGTGGGTAAAGGACGCCTCCGCATTAGCATGTTCAATTAAAATTCCCTCCTATTTAAAAGGCCCCGGTGGCCTGGTGGTAAGGTCTCGGCTTTGGGGTCGGAGGGTTCCACCGAAGATCCGCCGTGTATGGGGCCTGTTGCACGCTTAATCATACGTAGTGGCCAAATGTC
>BGPR01025801.1:1301-22061 GCA_013235015.1 Araneus ventricosus
CTCTTTATTTTTTTTTTCACATTGCTATTTTCTTACTATCAAGTTCCTCTTAGTACCGTTTGCCTGATGACCTTAATTTTTTGCACATTACTATCAATAGCATCACGTAAGAAAATCTTTTTTTCTAAAATATTCAACAGCAGACTGCTCTTTGCTCATCATTTTGTATTTAACACTCTAAAATGAAGAATATGTTTCAATATACATTCTTCCTGATCTTTTATGTATCAAATCTGACATTATTTTGAATGTGCACAAGGCACGCAGGTTTTGTTTGCGTGATATTCAAGGCTTTTGTGTGCGCAACCCCCTCCCCACCAAAGCATTACCAAACATTTTAATGCAGATTTACATCGATCCCAAGAATGACAAAATTCGATGCCGAAAACGCTGAAATTCGCTTTTCCGCACAAATGTGTTATGTCTGTGTTGATAGACAAACGTTAGGGAACGAAAACTAACAAAAATGAAATTGAAACAACTAACAAAAACGAAGAAAAGAATGTTAAAAAGAATGTGAAAATAAAATGGCTTCCTTCAAGGAGAGCTAACGATCTTTTTTTTTTCTCACGAAATTCGGATCGGAAGAAATTCGTGGAGGATTTTCTTTCATCCAATCAAAATTTGGGATGAATTCTGAATGGATGAAATGAAAGACGATTGGACGAAACGAGAAAGAAAAGAATACAAACTTTTTCAGGCATTCATACCAATGCTAAACTTTGACCCCAAAGAGCGGCAAAACGCCAATAGATAACTTTCGGCAGGATTACTCAATATCTTATGAATTCGAAACTCTTTCGCCTTAGAACCATACGCCATATTTTCACATGCATTCATTTATTTACATAAACAACCCCCTCCCCCCAACATATTAATAAAAATTTTAATGCATATTTGCATCGATCCCAAGAATGATTAAATTCGATGCCGAAAAAGCGGAAATCCGTGTTTCCGCGGAAATGTGTCATGTGTAATGCGGAAATGTGGGCTTTGTATTATTCTGTATTCTTATCAATTCTGATTTCTTCATATGCGCATTGAGAATTGGTTTTTGATTTGTTCTATTGGAAAACAAGAAAGCTGTAGGGTTTTTAAGTAAGCTAAAAGTTAGATTAAATTTTGTGGAAGAAACAGAATGCACAGATCCTAATGTAATTTTCTTTATCAAGCAGGAGATTCAAAAGACTTCAAGATGAAAAGGAAGAAACTAGCGAAAGACATAATATAAACAAATAGTACTTTTATATTTATATATTGTATAGACACCTTTGTTAAATATGAGAGACGTACTTAACTCCTAAATTAAGAATGAAAACATCACAAAACGCATAGATCAAAAAATCATATATTCTTTTCATTAACTGCTTAAGGACCCAATTATTTGAAACCGACGTATTTAGAACGAATTAATTCGGGTTCTGTCCTTAAGCGGTAATCAGCTCAATACCATAAGTAAGTAAAAAAAAATGAAACTTAATTTTTCATATTATTTGCAATAGCAATAGTTCAATGAGTCATCTATTAATGAATTTTACAGAAAGCAGCACTTAAAAAAATAAATATTTGAGGATCCTTTTTATAGAGGAGAGCTAAATCTTCAGGGAGGTCCTTGAAAAACGTTCCCCTTCAGTGTACTGATCTTGAATATATCGTCCCTCAAATACACAACAAAATAATGAATAAAATACTTCCTTTGGTTAATGCGCTCACTGATACTGCAACAAACTTAATTACCAATCATGCCCATAGGCGGCGCTACTTCACCCGATTCCAAAGAAAAAGGCCCGAATAAGGAAGGTGCAAAGAGTTCGTCCGTTGGCGTGTCTTCAATCATGAATGGGCGTACATATATAGTTTGTGTAAATAATTCTATGATAAGGATGCTTATCATATGATTATATTTACCTATTCAAACATAAAAAAACCCCGAGTCATCCCTGCGTTATCCTAACAATCATGTTTTGTTTTTGAAAATGGTAAGAGGATATATTTAAAATATTTTATTCTAACTTGTTCACTTGCTTCATTTAAATAAGTATGAAGTAAACTTATTCTTAAGTAACTGTTCTACAATTTCACGCAATATAACCCGACTTTCCTTATTGCAGCTAGTTTAATCATATGGTAAAGAATAGCCAATGAAATAAAACACAAGCATTCATTAAATCCAAAGTTAGAGAAATAAAAAAAATATATATAGAAAACATGGAATATCGCTCATGCTTTTACCAATAGTAATCATCTTGAGACAGATTGAATCAGACAGAACGCCGCCCCATGCCCCCGTGCCTGATACCATTACAGTACCTGTACCGGTTGGATGGACATGGGATTGAATCTGACAGCAGAACCAAATCTTTCCTTGTCTCTTAAATATAGTATCGTTTCTGGAAAGACTGCGGAGGAGAATTCAAAATCTTTAAATGACATTTCGTTTTATCATTGATGGGTAATCGATATTCTGATACGGATAAAATGAGTCGGGAGCCAGACGAGATACGATTGAATATCGGAAAATCCGCTTCTTTCATTTAACTCCCGTTTCAAGTGGGATTTAGCTCTTTTCCTGCAAGAGTACTTCTGGATCGTCACTGAAGAACCGGATTATTTTATTTTGTTTACTTAACAGTAGAGTTCCAAAGGTCAATATTGCTGGAATTGGACCGGACACTTCTAATAAGAGACTTTTTGAAGATATCGCAAATTTTCGAAATTTTATATTTAAAATGGTCGTTTTCCTTGTGTTCAATTGAAAGTGGAACAATAAAAACACTTTGAAGAAGCTTTGGATTAAATACAGTGTTCTAACCAAATATATATGGTTGAACTGAACCAAAAATTTAGACATTTGGAAGTTTGCCCTTAAGTCATGAATCTACTGCTGAGAATGCATGTTGTGTACCACTGAAAAATAAAAAAAATCTACATCCTTCGCTAAAAGTGTTTTCATTTTAAAACGAATTGTTCCAAATGCTCTACTACAAATTTTCTACTACCAAATACTCTAGAACAGCGGCTCCCAATCTAAGGACTGAGGCCCACATGTAGTAGTAGTAAGTAGATAGGATATTAGTGGCACGCTAGTCAAGAGTCGAAGTCAGGGGAGCTTTCAAAAGTCGTCAGTCGTCAAGGTAAACGCTGTCTTCCCACGATTTTGGTGCGTGCTTTCGCAACTTAGGTTTTTAAAAGATAAGTACAGAAAGAAGTTGAATGTAGAAAGTGACTGGAGGTTTTATTACAGATATTAACTCTCTCATGGGGACAAACAATGACAAAAGTCCCATTGAGGTGTTTCAGTTTGAATCTTGACCGTTTGTGTTCGAGTTTTCTTATACTGACAGCTAAGTAACAAAAATAGAGTGTTTTTTTTTTATAAACAATAGATTTTTAATCCTTTTACAGTAAGCTTAACTAATTACGGACATATACGAGCATATAATGGTGGAGACCGGGGGAAGTTGCTTTATTCGAATTTTAAATTTACTTCCTGTAGATTATTAATTTCTTCTAGAAACTCACTTTTCTCACTCTAGATTCTTAACCTTCATTCGTGTGTCTTCCTTACTGAAAATTGGAGTGTCTGCAGTCCAATTGGAGTACTGCTAGTGTTGGTAAGCAGTCAATAGCAGAGAGAATTCTTGCGGTAATATTTATTTTGTGTCCGTTAGTAATTTTTCATTTCCATTTTTTTTCCTTATTTGCGACGGTACAATTGGAGATATCTGTGTAACATCTATACCACGAGAAGGCCTAGATTTTAGAAAACTAATATTATATATAAAAATTTTGTACAATTGTATTATGCCACTCACACGTATCAAGATATAAAATTTCACCACCTGGGGCAACTTGCTACAATGTCGTTGGGGCTACTTGTTACAGTGTAACAACTTGTCTCGAATAATTTTCAAATTTATTGATTTTTTTTAAAGTTGATACGAGGTACTATAAAAGAAAGATGGATGGGGTAAAACGCCAAAGGAATCATTTCTGGATGCAGCAGAAGTAACGATGACTGATCGTTCATTGAGAAAGGTGGCTGGTAAATATGGAATTAATGATGATGATGACACTCCAGGGATGCTGCAATAAAATAAATATCGCCAGTGTTGGTAAGTTGTAATTATAATCCATTTCAATTTACAATTTAATTAAATTATTAAACAATATAAATAAATTTTATTAATTTTTAAAGCTATTTCTTGGACATTCTGCATACACATTAATAAGCCCTTTTCGTTTCAGATCCAGAACAACTGAGCCTAGCGTTGTTTATAAAACAATTGACAGGTCTTCAGAGGCGAACAGGAGACAGAAATTCAAGAGTGCACACACAATGCTTCGAAGCCGTAATACGGCCTTCACACTAAGGATGTAAAATCATTGGCGTATCAGTATTCAATTAAAAATCAAATAATTATCCTAGAGTCCTGGAGTAAATGTAAAAGTGCTGCAAGTGACTGCTTCCGGATTTTCTAAAGAGAAAGAAATGGATTTCTTTCCACACTCTACAGGTGACTAACCTGTAGAGTCACGATATTCACGTGGAACAACGCTGCAATCTTCTTCACCAGTTTTGCCAATGTTTACGACAGATTCAAATTTTAGTTTCAAGATATCCACAACATTGACGAGACTGAAGTGACAATGCTTCAGGAGCCCAGGAAGACCAACATGTTGGAATCGTGACATTTGTCAAGAGAAGCACTTTGGTAACCACGGCTCTTGCTGTTGGTGATATTGCCGATTCAGTTCCTCCTTTTTTAGTTTACCCCAGGAAGAACTTGAAACATCACTTTCTTTCAAAAGCACCTAAAGGAAGCTCAGGCTCAGCAAATAAATCTGGATTGATGACTGGGCAGGATTTTCAGAGCTTCATGAGACATTTTATAAAACATAACAGTCTCCAAAGAGACCTATCCTGCTTTTCCTGGACAATTATCAGTCTTATCTCGACTTACCAATATTGGACAAAGAAAACACAGTGGTTATTTTGTATTCCTAAATTATATATTTCTAAAACCTGTAATTCAAATAATGATAACGATGACAACTCAGCAGAATAACTTATGAAATTAAGTGAATTTACGAAGAAAAGAGAACATAAGCCTATTGTTGCGTAAGCAATCAAGTAGAAATCCGAAGGGGAACTGCTGTGAACTGAGTACTGAACAATGTGCGCAGTTCGGCAGCGTTGGTGTATCGTGATGTTCTTAAAGGAATTGTAACGTTTTTACTGTGTGGTGTTTTGTGTTCATGTTTTGTGCTTGTGTCAAATAAAGCAAGTATTTTAAATGATGTGTCAGCTTGAACTGATTCAAAGTGCTAGAACAGCTGGTAGCTGCTAAGAATCTTTACATAACAAAATGGCGTCCTGGCGCTTTGAAACGAGACTTCCAAAACGAAACTTCTGAAACGAAAGATGCAGGCACTGAAGACACAACGAAAGGTTTTAAGAACTGCTTTTACGCTTTGTGTAAAGAATACTGAAGCTAAACTTCAAAACGAAACTGCTGATGTGGAAGAATTCAACTTATTGCAAGTGTAATTAAAGGACAAATTTCAAAGATTAGAAGATTGTCAGCAGTCAATAGCTGCGAGTTTACTTCAGGATGAAGGGGATGAATCGTTGTTTGAAACGGATTTTGTTGCAGCCCAGAAATACCGTGATCGTTTTTGAGAAGTAATGTTACACCTGAATTTGAATTTAACCGAGAAAGTGATTCCGATCGACCCGATACCGAAAAGAAATTTCAAGTTACCACAGCTTCAGCTAAAGAAGTTCAATGGAAATGGTCGGGATTATTTGGCCTTTTGGAGCCAATTTCAAAAAATTCCATGCAGACCCGGGTATTCCCAACGAAGACAAGATGCAATATCTTGTCCAAGTTGTTGAAGAGGGTTCGAAAGCGGAACGACTGGTGCAGAGCTTTCCAGCAACAGCATCGAATTATCCCAAAGCTATACAGCAATTGCAGGAACGATTTGGGAGAGATGACTTATTGGTACAAATTTATGTACGAGACCTCTTATCCATGGTAATGAGGAACGCTACAACTGGACGGATGACGAGCTGGAAGGAAAGTTAAGAGCATTGGAAAGCCTGAAAAAGACACAGGAGAAATACGGCGATTTCCTAACACCGCTGGTGGAGAGTTGTTTGCCGGAGTAAGTGCTGATTGCATGGGAGAGAAGTAGGAGTAACGAAAAGGAAACCAAAAGTTCAAGATCTTGAAACGACTTGATGGCTTTTCTTCAGAGGAAAGTAAGAAGCAAAGAAATGATGCTTCTAGCACGAAGCGGATTTGGAAATAAACAGTATCGAATAAAAGAGGTTTCCATTGTGTCGGAAAAACAAACTGGCCCACCCACTGCCGCTGATTTGGTGAGATTAAGCAGTCAAGGTAAGAGAAATTCAAACTGTATTTTTTGTAATGGAAGGCACCCTGGTTTTAAATGTTTTGATGCTAGAAAAATGACTCGCCAAGAAAGGCTAAATATTTTGTTAAAGAAAGGCGCATGTTTTACTTGTTTAGATAAATCTGGTCATATTTCTAAATGTTGTGATCAAAAATCGCGTATAAAATGTAAACTGTGTTCTGACCCACATTATGAAATTATGTGTAAAAGGTAAAATTCAAAATAAAAAATGCTAAAATAATATGGATGTTGGTGAACATAGTTCTAATTCAAAAGTGGCTCTTTCAAACGCAGGCAGAGGTAGGACGGTTTATCTACAAACTCTTGAGGTCGTTATACGAGGTCAGGGTCGCGAAAAACGTATTCGTCTCGTTTTTGACTCGGGTTCAATAAGTAGTCATATTAGTGATAGGATAATTAAGAAATTGGGTTTAAAACCACACCGGGTTGAAACTATTATTAATATTTATTTGGGGGGAGTGAAACTAAGCCGAGGGAAAAGGGTCTGTATGCTATAGAAATAAAAGCTTTAGATGAAAGTTTTTCTGTCTGCTTAGAAGCACTTGCGGAGAAAAAGATATGTGGGTTCGTGCCTAAGATAAATGATCGCATCATTTTAAGAGAATTGAAAAACCGATCTTTTGGGAAGTCTTTTGACTGGAGAAATTGTGGAATTACATTGTGGTTTAACTGCGGTTCATACCAAACTAGGTTGGACTATTATGGGTAAGCAGAAGGGAACAAGCTCGATGGGAAACGTCATGACAATCCTTTCCATGCATTGTAGAAGTGTCAATTTGACGAAAATGTGGGATTTAGAATGTTTGGGAAGAATTGATCCATCTCAATCACTTTGCAGGAAGAAAGCGCATAGTGATCATTTAAATGATTTTCGAGAGAAATTAACTATTCTTCCATGTGGAAGATATGAGGTTGGATTACCTTGGAAATCCGATTCTAGAAATCTCCCAGACAATAAAGAATTGAGTTGGAAGCGTCATGAGAAAATGGTTAAGCGCATGAAAGCTCGAGGATTCCTTTGTGAGTACCAAGAGGTTTTTGACGATTGGGAGAGACTGAAAATAATCGAACGTGTCCCAGATAACGAATTAAAAAATGTAATTATTTGCCACATCGTCCCGTGATAAAAATGCAAAGCGAAACCACCAAGATACGCCCTGTTTTCGACGCTTCTGCCTGCGAGAAAGGAAACCCTTTCTTGAATCATTACTTGTTTAAGGGAATTAATCTTATAGAACTTATCCCCGATGTAATTGATAGATTTAGAACATATCCTATTGGTCTAAGTGGAAACATCGAGAAAGCCTATTTAATGCTGTCTTTTGTAATCAAGATAGAGAATTTTTAAGATTTATTTACTCATGTGATGAAGAATTAGTATATAGGCACTGTAGCGTGGTTTTGGGGGTATCTTGTAGTCCTTTTCTTTTGAATGCTTCAATTTTATATCTTTTGGATAATTCCCCACCTGAATTTCATGATATGGTGGAAAAGTTAAAGGGTTCCTTTTACGTTGATAATTGTCTCACAGGAGTAAATGATCCTTGTGATCAGGCATCTTTCATTGAGAGGACACAGACGTTGTTGTCAAGGGGAGGTTTGAACCTGAAAGGTTGTGTGAGTAATGTGGCTTGCGAATTTATCTCTAAACATTCTGGCGATGCTCCTGTTTTGGGCCTTTTATAGAATTTGAATGGTGATAAATTGAGATGCAACATTGATTTTGAAGTTCTGTCGTGTGAAACTATAATTTCTAAGAGATTAATATTGTCTTTAGTACAAAAGATTTTCGACCCAATACGAATATTGTGTGCTGTCACTTTGCTACCCAAAATACTGTTACAGGACACTTGGAAATTAAAAGTTGGCTGGGATATTGAATTGCCACCTGATGTATCTAAGAAATTTTTAAATGAGTGAATGAATTGTATTTATTGAAAGAAGTGTCTGCCCCGATTCATGCCTTTTAATGAGGCTTCTGAATTACGTGTTTCTGTTGATGCAAGCCGGGTTGCTTATTCTGCATGTGTTTTTGTCAGAACTGTGCTAGAAGCAGGAACTAGTGTCTCACTTATTCGTGCAAAGACTAGAGTAGCACCTCTAAAACCTTTGACCATTCCGCGGTTGGAGTTAATGGCTTGCTGCATAGGTGCAAGACTTGTCAATTCGATTCGTGATGCACTTAATTTGCCGAATATAAAGGTGACATTTTGGTCAGAGTCCGAGGTTGCACTATGGTGGATCAAGGAACACGGTGATTGGTCGGTTTTCGTAACTAACCGTGTTCAAGAGATCAGGCAGTTAACGCAATTTCAGTTATTGCGACATGTTCCTGGTGTTCTAAACGTAGTTGATATTCTGTCTAGGGGATGTTCTGCTCGCCGGTTGTTGGATTCCAGGTGGTGGGAGGGCCCCACATGGTTAAAAGATACCCCTGAAAACTGGCCAAAAGGTGATATTTGTTGTGAACCCCTGACTGCTCATACGGAAAGTAAAAGGTTTGAATTGGTTATTTTGAACGTAGATAATGATTGTTTTCCTTGGTATTGTCTAAAGATGTCCAATTATAATAGAATGATTAATGTGTTTGCATATATTTTGCGCTTTGTAAATAACTGCCAGAAGAATTGTACTTCTATTAATGATTCTATGTTGTCTTTTGAAGAACTTGAAACTGTTATTTGTGGATGTGAATCTGTTGTTAATTCTAGACCTTTGACTTATTAGGGTGGCCCATATTATAATGGCGAAAAATTTACTTAACATTTTGTAAGCGCACACCCCCTAATTTTTTTTCCTTTTACCATAATATGAAAGTATTCCAAATATTTCTTCAATACATGAAGATTAAACCGTGCCGCATTGAGCTTGATTATATAAAAATATAGGAATAAAAACGAAAAATTAAATATTTTTTGAAATGTACATTTATTATTCATATTAAAAATGTCTTGATTTTGTTAAGAATTTTAATAATACACTTTTAATGCAGTTAACAATACAATTTTAATACTTTAACACTTTTTAATAATATATTTAGTCAAAGTTTCGTTTCAGAGTAGCCTTCTTGCACTCCGTACTGCTTCCTGTGGTCTTCGACACACTGAAGAAGAAATTGCTTTTGCTCTTCATCTACAGTTAATAATCCATTAAAATTTTGCATCAATTCCATCCCTCTTTCGGTTGTATCATTAACAACTCTTGAGATTTTGGAATATTTCTTGTGAATTTAAATAAGAATCGTCCCTATCCCAAAGATCTGGACTGATATTCAGAAAGCTAATGTCGATATTCAATTTCTTTAACAAATTTAAACTTTTCTGAGAAATGAAGTCTTCTATTGCTTTTTCTGAAAAAAATTAAAACCAATAACTAATTGTACGATATCATATCTAAATTCTGAACAATTTAATGTGTAAATATGAATTAGAAAATCTTGTTAGTGAATTTTTTTCATTTATCAAATTTTTATCATTATAAAATCAAAGAATAATGTCTAATAAAAATTATTCTTAGTAAATAAAATATATAGTTCTACTAGAAGAAGGGTATAGTATACTAAAAGAAGGGAAACTTCATTAGGCTCAACAATACATTTTCTTTCAGTATGAAGATTTTCCAGTTTCAAATTCTCTCTGATGCGCTTTTTGGATGCAATATTAACATTTTTATCAAAAATCGCTAAAATGCTTGAATCTTCATTTAAGTACCACAGATGATTACAAAACTTTTTCAAAGCAATTGACGAAATGCCCTGATTTATGTTTTCATATTTCTTTAACTTTTTTAAAAACATTAAATCATTAAGTGGAGCACCAATTGCGGATGAACTCCCTAACCATGATTTAACATACACTGTCACAAGAAACAAACAAATGTTCTTCAGACCATTCACTTCAGACATCTTTAAAGACAATTGCTGTCTGAATAAAAATATTTTAAAGAAGTAAATGGCCTTTGCCATCCATCGAGCATGATGATTTTGATAGTCGAGTCTGAGTTCCTTCCAATAAAGACTATGCATAATTCAACGAGCTCGCGATGATAGTTCTTCAATTTATTTTTTAGCGCATTAGAAAGATAATTCACATTACTCAGTATTTTGCTCTCGCTACATCTTGCGTTCAAGTATTCATATCCGTCCATATAATTTTCTTTTTCCAAATTATTCCATTTTTCTCTGATTTTTTTAAAGAAAGCAACATCTGTACTAGCAGTCACTTCGTTAAACTCATATTCGAAAACACTTCGTAGCACTAGTTCATATATGTGATGCCTACATGAAAAATATGCTATCTCTCGATCTGCATACAGTTCTAGAAATGTAATCGCACCGTTGAAACGACCCGTGTTCGAACTAGTTGTGTCAGAACAGAGAATATGAGCTTTATCTTCCAATCCCCGATCTTTTAAAACATTCCAGACAGCCATAGCTTGCTTCTTCCCTGAAGAATTTTTTAATTTTGGCACTCCCAACAATTTTTCTTCATCTTTATATGTAACAATCATAGGTAGTCTTTCACTTTTTAAATCTCACACATTTAAAGCAGGTAGCAGTTTACCATCTCAATGATCGCATAAGGTTCACACATTTTCTTTAATCATAGTAGCTTTCGTCTTACGAAAATCTTCTCGATATCTTTGGATCGTATTTCGATTGATTGCAAATTCATCTATATTGTGTCCTAAAGACTCAGCTACGGCTACGAGAATAAAAACGGCACTTCTCTAACTAATGTGGAATCGATCGAGTACAGCCATTATCTTTGGAGTTAAGAAGCATTTACTCCCACGTACAATTCCCGTTCTTAATTCTATCTGCGCATTTATGTTTTCCTCAAGAGGCGACAGGGTAATGTTTGATGAAGGCCCAGGTTGATCAGAAATATCTTCGGTACCTAAAGATTCTTCTGATGAATCCATGAAATCGCCATCGATCTCCGAACTATGATGAGCCTTAACCCGTCTGTTATCTTGTTCTATGACTCTCAATAATACCCTTTCTTCACGCTTTGCTAGCTTCATATCGATTCCCATTTGACATCCTCTCCGTCCTGGTAATCTTTGACTCAATGAAAATTTTCTGTCTTCTTCCAATTTTTATGATTTCCAAGACATTAGTGTAAGCAATATCAAATAAATTATTTAAATCTGATATAAAGTTACGTTCATTTTCTTCTTGCGTTTCTGACCTACGGCAGACACTTTTTTGAAGAATGCGCCAATGATTGTATATCTTCATGATCTCTTCTACACAATGAGGTGTCGCTCTTGTAGGAAACCTTGCTTTATCCCAGAAAATGAGGCATTCTCGCACTACCAAGGTGGCATTTTCCCTTATGGATAATTTAACTTCATGTAAATTATAAAATAGCACCGATAGTACTTGCCGATTAGATGGAAGTTTGCATCCGGTAATTTGGTGACGTTCACTACCAATTAAATAAATATTTCGATCACCACTTCTCAAATTCGAAGCCATAATTGCACGAATAGTTGATCCGAACAGCGACTAGCGTAGACTGAGAATGAGACGCCGGCGTAGGAAGGAGCGACAAACAAGTCGCTGCTTGCACCCACATGCTTCCTGCTTCTACCGCGATGCGGCACGTGTTCCCGACCTTTGATTTGAACAAATGAGGTCTCTAATTGTTCCTAAGAGCAAAAATGGAGGGTGTGCGATTTGAAATTAGAACTTCAAAAAATAAGGGCCACCCTATTGACTTATATTTCAGAAGGGTCACGGGAATTAGTGCCTCTCACTCCTTCCATATTTCTAATCGAAAATCGTTGTTCGGATGTTACGGATTTTGAGGCGAAAGATCAAGGTCATTTTCAAAATAGAATTAGGTTTCGTTCAAAACTTTTGAATGATTTGAGGCAACGCTTAAGGCGTAAATATCTTGGCCAATTGGTTCAACGGAACAGAGACAAAAATTGTGTCCGAGAACCTCGGCTCGGCGAAATCGTTCTGGTTGGCGACGATACAAAGAAACGTTTATCGTGGACTCTGGCTAAAATCATTGAGCTGATTCGATGAAAAGGTGGTAAGGTAAGAACGGTTAGGGTAAAGACCCAAAACGTCAGAGAGATCATTAATTTTAATCACTTCGAGAGATCATTAATTTTTCAAACGCAACTCCAGTAAACATAGTACGTTCTAAATTCCATAATTATGCATTCTAGTTGGCATATTTTAAACTCTTAAGGGGAGTCAGTATGCTATAACTTTCAAAAATTCGTTATATATATCAATATTGCTGATCGCGTGTTGCAAAACGGTAACTTTTGAAAATTCATAGTAACATTCAGTTAAAAAAATTTTTAAACTATAATAAAGAATTTTACTCAGTATAAAGATAAATGTCTACTTAAACTGCATAAAAATATTAAAACTTGTATATGTAGTAGATCATTAGAAAATATACATTAATTTATTCAAAGTAACATTATCGTATGGTGGTTGTATGTAGTTTTGAGGGTAAAATATGTCTTTTCTCTGTAATTAATAGGAAGGAGGAATAAAATAGGCATATAAGACAAATATGAAAGGAAAAGGTTAAAAAAATGCACAGATTGCACTCTATTGTGCTGGAATATTTTGATGAAGTAATGTTTTTACCTTTAACTTGAATTATCTCAAAATGGTATTTTTGAAACTGCGTGTACCATTTTCTCAAATTCTACTGTATATAGGCTTTTGAAATTTTTACCACATATTCTATACATATAAATGTACATACTGAGCAGATTTGATTCTATTATTTCAAAAATATTTCTTAATAGTGCTGATTGCGTGTAAGAAAACGGCAATTTTTGAAAAATTCATCGTGACACACAGTTAAAAAAATTTTAAAAACCAAGCTACATTAATCTAAGAATTCTGCTCAGTTTAAAGATAAGTGTCTACTTAAACTGAATAAAAAATTTCAAACATATATATCTATAATGCATTGTGAAAAAAGATACCTAAAAAAATGACCAAATTAACATTAACAGTATAGGGGGTACCGATTCTCCTTAATTATTAGAGTCATTCAAATAATAACAATATAAGCGACTGACACATACGTTTTTGTTTGGACATCACAATAAAACTCTGTATAACACTGCACAAAAGATTTTAATATCTATTCAAAACTTCGCTCGGAGCGCACATCAAATGCCGAGATCCAAACATTTCCTCCTCGAACACACACCTATCCGACTCCCACCTCATGGCTCCAAAATCGAAATAGACAGACAGTCGGAAATCGAGTGACATCATTTCCTACTAGGTGAATCTTCTGGCTACCTTCACTTGGAGACATCCAGTGTAAGAGACAGTCAGTCCATTTAGAGATTTCTTCAATCGATAGTTCCTGATATCACGAACGCCTGCTGCGTAAATCTTCCCGTCTGACAGGTAAAGGAGTCAGAGCACAGAATTCAATTTCCTTCCCCTCCACTTCCGATGGGCTATTGGATATTTGTAGCAATCATTTCCAGGGATGCAGTTTTATTGGGGGATCCAACCGCAGGTTCTTGGTAACCATGAAAACTGTAAATTGAAATTTGAATGGATTTACATTATTGCGTTTGTTTGGGAGAGATGAGCTGAACTTGGGTGATTATGTTTGATGCCGTAAAAAGGGTTTGGAGAACTATTTTACAAATATAGTTCACTGACAGTTTAAAATGTATTACAAGAGCCTACTAATACTGAATGCACTTATCATGAAGCCAGGATATTAAGTTCTTTTCTGGATACCACTGCTGTTCTCATTAGCCATGATTCAATTGCACTGCTTCAAACGGTGATAGGCCCCGCATAGAGTCAATAAACCGATTCCGAAGAAAATCCGATATGTATGTGGACATCGTTAAATCTACTATAGTGGGTCAAATGTTCTTATGCTGGTGAAGTGTAGAAGTTTGAAAATTAATAGAACTAACGTTCAAAATTGTGCAATAGCCCTCATGTAGCTTTGAAACGGAAGGTTAATAATTGAATATATCTTTTTTTTCCTTCTTTTTTTGTTTACAAACACAAAATGACGACGAATTTAAGAGCATATAATATCCAACAAAGAAGGAGACTAAAATTGCAGCACTTGCTAGTTTTCTTCAGTTTAAAAAGATAATGGAATTGTGAATTTTAGAGAGGAATATGGAATAAAAGTAATGATTATGAGGGTATCTCGAACAATAATTTTGAAATACTGTGGTGGCAGTACTCCTTGACATAAATTCTATATGGTACATAGTTCTACCATATGTCCTCAATTTAAAAGCTCCGAGTAGTCAAGATTTGTTCCAAAAATTGCATTCGTTTAAATATGGTATCTGCCCACAAGATGCACTGGAAGTTGAATTCGAAACAGTTCAGTCTTTTAATTAAGTTTGGGTAACAACAATTAAGTGCACATTTCAAAAAGGACAATTTAATAAATTTCAATAAAAGAATAAACAATTGAAAATGTCTTTTTACGATCATTACAGTGTAATATGATTTGATACGATTATGGTAAGAATTGAAGTTTGATTAGGTGAAAAATAAACCTATGTTTAGATACCAAAATTTATGATTTAGGGTTCGCAAAACTTAAGATATGGGAATTCACACAAAAATTTAAATTTTGCAATATGCAACTTCTATAGAAATGCCACAAGATATGTTAAGGCTACGCTAGAAAAATAAGTGTGGTAAATAATAATCGGAGAATTATTTTTCAGAAATATCTCCTATTGAGCATCGATAATTGACTGTTCTGTGTAGTTAAATGATGATTGTCTTAAATTATTGGCCAAGTTCGCAAAGTAGTTGTATCTCAGGAATTAAACCTCATCTTTTTTTAAATACTCGTCGGCCCACTCGCTCAAAAAGAGTATTCAGTGTTTCTAAGGTGGAAGGGGAAAATGTAAGAGGTTTCAGGGCAAATCGAATACGCGCAGTCCATATAAAACATAAAAAGTTCACATTAAACAATCATTAAAACATTAAGTGTACAAATGTATCTGGATTTAGGAGACCAAAATATTTTCTCTTGTGACATAATGAAAACAAAACCAAATTTGAATAACGAGAGATATAAAATATTTTAATAAATTATATGAGAAATACAACACATAATAATTTTGATAAAAAAACAAATAATAGAATGTTAGAATAACCGCAAAAAATGTATATCTATAATGTAAAGCAGAAAATACATGTGTTTGTTGCTCGGTCACAAGAACTCCTAAACGATGAATGGTAGCGACATGAAATTTGCAGATGACATTCTGGAATACATTTCTAGGTCAACTGTGTGCTATTCTCAAAATTAATGAATTCTTAAGGTATTTAATTAAATAATGAAAATTACGGTGACTTTCGGCGTGTTTGCCATTAACTTTTGAAATATTTATTGGGCAAAAATAATTTCTACACCATCTTAAAGAGCAATGAATTTGTTTTAAATAGTATTAATCTTATTGCAGTAAAATGTTTTTCTAATTAAAAACACATTTCAAAATTCATTTTAAGCGCAATTTGTAACAATGCTTTTCTATTGTTAAAATATGAAATTTAATCCAATTTAATGTTTCGTTAAATCCTTCATTCATAAATCACGTGAATGAAGGATTGTTAATATGATGTATGATACAAAATATTGCTGGACTTGGACATTAACTCCAAGACAGACTTTTTACTTCCTCTTTTATTTGGTAGCATGCATTTAACTTTCGCTTTTATTTCGTAGCTTCTAATATGCCATCAAACATCCAATGACGTTACCTTAATTCTTATGTGATGTTTCGTTTAAATTTCCAAAATTTTTGAATGATCCTAATCAGTGTGCAAAGTCATTCAAGGTTAACTGAGTCGCGTTCCTACCAAAAAGAGAAAACATAGGGAAAATATCAAAGAATGGCACTACCGGTCAGGCATGTAAACACCAAAAAGAAGAGATTCGTACTTCGGGACATGGCAATAAAATGCATGAGATGAAATAATTTCTGATATCGTCGTAGCAATGATGGGGACAGGAAAATAGAATTTCAAGATTTGCTTAACTCGTGCGAAGTGGTTCAAAGTACGGAGACAAAATGAAGAGAGCGGTTTAGCTACTGGCCGAGGTGTCAGTGACACAGGAAAAGGCAGGCTAACAAAAAATCAACGAACGACATTGCAACGAAAAATTGTTTAATTAAGTTTAAAATGTTATAAGAACTGAAACTTGTTCTATCAGCTAGTATCTTCAATATGGAAAAACTAAAGAATGCAAACAACAGACAAACCTAAAAATACAGATAACATAACACATAGAACATGACATATGTATATAAACATATGATAACATAAGACATAGGGAAAATAAAAACCATCAGATAATAATTTTGAGACAATAAAGCCTGAATAATCATATAATTTCTCGAAAACTATTCAGTTCTCAAATTACAATTGATTACAAATTAAAGAGAATGAAATTCCCTAACAATAAATGTTTTTTGTTTTTCTTCTAGCTTTAATAGTTTTTGAGATAATGGGTCTCAAAGTTTGCTGCCATTTTGGATTTCATGCCCCTTATTTTAGTTTTTTTAATATATCGGAAACTATTCAATTTGTAAATTTAATGTAATCATCAAATTAAAAAGCGTAAAATTCCCTACAAATACATGCCTTTATGTTTCTTCTATCTTTTATAGTTTCGGAGGTAAAGAGTCTCAAAGTTTGCCACTATCTTAGATTTTATCGCTCTTGTTTTCAGTTTTTCTTAAATACCTTGAAAACTACTTAATTTTAAAATCGCACGTGATGCAACAAATTAAAGAAAGTAAAATTCCCTACTAAAGCATGCTTTTATTTTTGTTCTAGCTTTTAATAGTTTCCGAGATAATGGGCTTCTAAGTTTGCTACAATCTTGGATTTCATACCCCTTTTTAGTCTTCCTTAAATATTTCAGGAACTATTAAAGCTCCAAGAAAAATAAAAGCATCGTAATTGTAGAGAATTTCACACTCTTCAATTTTTAAATCAATTGTAATTTGAAAACTTAATAGTTTTCAAGATATTCAAGAAAAACTGCAAAAGGGGGTTGAAATCCAAGATGGCGGCGCGAGCTCCCCCCCAGGACCGGAGATTTTTAATATGTTCATCAGGAGCCCCTCCCGAACATGTGTACCAATTTTCAAAACTATAAGATTTAATTCTTTTCTCACCCTCATTATGGGCTTTCATTTACTCAACTATAAGTGTTATCTTAACATGTTGACACCCCTGGATCTATCTCACCCTGGATTCCTTCCCTTTCGTCGGTTTTCTTCTTTGATACATCCGATAAACAAAAGTTTATGACTATGCTTTGATTTATCGTATTTAACATCTGGGGAAATGAAAAAAGAAGGTTTATTTTACACTTCTCGAGAAAATTAAGCACTTTTTAAGGACCCTTTTTTCAAAACTAAGCACTTTTAAGGTGCTTAAAAATGTTTTTCAAATTTAAGTACTTTTCATGACGCTGCGCACCCTGTGTTTGCGTGCTATTCACGTCTTGTTCATCCCCCGACTCATTACCAAAAATTTTAATGCATATTTCCAAAATGACAAAATGACCAAGAATGACAAAATTCGATGCCGAAAACGCTGAAATCCGTACAAATGTGTCATGTCTATGTTGATAGACAAACGTTAGGGAACGAAAACTAACAAAAATGAAATCGAAATAACTAACAAAAACGAAGAAAAGAATGTTAAAAAGAACGTGAAAATAAAATGGCTTCCTTCATGGAGAGCTAACGATCTTTTTTTCTTCACGAAATTCGGATCGGAAGAAATTCCTGGATTATTTTCTTTCATTCAATCAAATTTCGGAATGAATTCCGACTGGATGAAACGGAAGACGATTGGACAAAACGAGAAAGAAAAGAATGCAACCTTCAGGCATTCCTCCCAATGCTAAACTTTGACCCCAAAGAGCGGCAAAACGCCAATAGATAACTTTCGGCAGGATTACGCAATATCTTATGAATTCGAAACTCTTTCGCCTTAGAACCATACGCCAAATTTTCACATGCATTCATTTATTTCCATGAGCAACCCCCCCCCCCAACATATTAATAAAAATTTTAACGCAGATTTGCATCGATCCCAATAATGATTAAATTCGATGCCGAAAGAGCGGAAATCCGTGTTTCCGCGGAAATGTGTTATGTCTGAGTGACAGATGGAGCCAAATGATTCAAAATTTCACTAAAATGAAAGATAAAAAGAGTAACACTGAGGACACTCCCTTGCGGAACACCCTCAACTTGATTAAAAGGATCAGAATAAAAATTTCCCAGTCGTACTCGAAAGGTACGACCACGTGCGGTCATATGCCTTCTCAACGTCAAAGAAAATGGAAACAAGGTGGTTACGACGCACAAAAGCATTGCGAATTTGTGTTTCGAGATGGATGATGTTGTCAAATGTTGAACGTCCTCAAAGGAAACCACTTTGCAATGGTGGAATACAACCCTGTTTTTCCAATTCAAAGACAAGACGTGCATTGACCATACTGTAAAAAAATCCCGTAAAATTTACGGTTTTAAACTGGCAGCTGAGTTGTTTGTGCAAAACCGTAAAAGTTACGAAGTAAATCCGTAGGCACAACGGTTTTTTACCATACAGGAACAAGTTTTTCCCGTAAAAGTTACGAAGTAAATCCGTAGTCAGAACGGTTTTTTTACCATATGAGATCAAGTTTTCTCCGTAAAAAATTAAGTCATCGAAGAAAGTGACGTCATCGACTGAGTTGAGTTGTTTTTCTCCTTCTATTCGAGTTGAAACGTGCTGATGTGTATTATCAATTAATTAAGGCTTAATTATTAATTTCAACTTACTTGGACGATTTCGATGCAAAGATGGTGACAAGTCCTCCGAGCCGGGGATCGAAACCGCGTTCATACAGTTAGCAGGTAGTCACTCTAACCATTAGACCACCTGGGACTTCATACAACATGGTAAGAATAATCTATTTGAGTTTTCAAGTCACTATAGCTCTAGCGGCGCTACCTAGCGGTGTAAAAATCAACTACTGCCAGAACACGTGTTTTAAGTTTAGCTTTTATGAGTGACAACAGGTTACTGCTACATGTATAAACACTTAGAGAGCCCATGCCCTGTTTAATATATTTCATTCATTTCTTTATTTTAAATAAAAAGGTTTTTAAATGTGTCCGTTTTCCTACTAAAAGATACGTGCTTTATATGGCAAATGGTTGATTCTGAATCGAACAAAATTAAGTTTTTTTAGCAAAATGTTAAAAGCTACATTATTCTTCAAACTTCTAAGCTTATTTTGAAAATTAGAGAAAGAATTAGTGGTGATATATTTTTTCTTCTTAAATTATTTCATAATTTAAGTCAATACATTCACTTATTCTACTACAGCGGAAATAGAACCCTATTAAAAACATGAAATGAGAGCAATAAAATTACATTTAAGAAAAGGGAAAGTTATCGTATGGAAAGCAATACCGTATTACGAAAAATAGAATTTGAACTGACGGTTGTAAACCGTTTATGGCTGGAGCGGAAAACGGCGAAAAACCGTTTTGTCAACAAAACAGCTTTAAACCGTCAAATATACAGAAAAAGTCCGGGAAAAAACGGATATTTTTACAGTGCATACGCTCAAGCGTCTTGCACAGGACACTAATTAACGCAATCGGTCTGTAGTGCAGAGGGTTAGCATGATCTCTATCTGGTTTGAGGATGGGAATCACAACAGCTTCTTGCCACTGGCGTGGGAAACTTGGCTCTCTCCACACTCTGTTAAAGAAGTACAGGAGATTCGAGAGCGAAACCGCATCCAAGTGGTGAAGCATATTATATGCGATCCATCTGGACCAGGACTAGAATCATGAACTTGAGATAGACAAGCTTTTAATTCAAACATTCTAAACTCACAATTATAGGGAAAAGGTTGTCGACTCGGAAAAATTCAAAGACATCCCGCTCTGCGCGAATCTTAATTGCCACGAAAGCAGGGCTATATGAATCAGCAGCAGAAACTCGCACCGCCACTATCAGCGTGGGAGACTATTAGAGGGAAGTGATCATTATTATGCAGATCATCTCCAACTTCAAAATTCAGCAACGGTAGGAGGTCAGGAGAACAGATGGCTAGATCTAGACTATGGAATGAACGTGTGGGTTCATGGAAGTACGTTCTTTCATCGATATTGAGCAGACAGAGACAGTTATTAGAAATAAACTGTTCAATCTCTCGCCTACGAGAATTTATACTATCCGAACCCAACAAAGAACTATGTCCGATGAAATCACCAAGTAACAAAAAAGGTTTGGGA
>BGPR01025802.1:0-22061 GCA_013235015.1 Araneus ventricosus
AACTATTGATAAAAAACACTCGCAGTTTTTGATTAATTATTTTAATTGTTTTTGCTAATAACTTTTGATTGAATGAGGGTAAAGATATGAAATTTGGAACAGAGATAGATATTGTGCCAAGCTACCCTGGTGCCAAATTTTGGCGCCCTAGGGCTTATAGTTATGAAGATATATGGAAAAACAAGATATTAGAAAGGGGGTGAAAAAAGGGGGAGAAACTGGCAATTAAAAATTTTAAAAAATTAGTAGCATGTATAACTGTGGGTAGAGCTATGTCACTAAGTTTGGAGGGCCCTTAATTAAAAGAGAGTTAATTAGAAATGAAAAAGTAAAAACTAATCAAGTAAATTTACAATAAAAAAATACAACAATTACAAAAAGCACATGATTGCCATAGGAACTGGACAAACAACATAGAGTGTTTACATATGATTAAGAAAAGGGGAAAGAAAATTTAATTGGCCCCTCTTTAGGAGGAAAAACTTAATTAAATGAGAGTGTTAATGTTAATTATTATACATATCGCCATGACGTGCCCCCAGGGCCCCTATCCGATCCTGAGGGGGGGAGGAGGGAAAAAATTTTGTGTTGTTTCAAGTATATTGCCAGATTTGATAGTTAAGATTTTTAGAATAATAATGGAATTGCCAGATGCTAAGTTATTATTTAAAACATTTGATCGTTGATGATGTTGATGGCTGTTATTTTATTTTAGCGTTTTAATTTAAGTGGCAACGAAGATATTTGAATATTGGAGGAAGTCTGGCGCCTCCCTGTCTGGGTCAAACAACAACCCCCTGAGCACAACATGGCGGATAGAAATAAATGGAGGATTTCAATACAAAATTAATTATATGAAGAATTATAATATTACAGATCACAATGATAAAACATGTTATAATCAAGCTGAGTTAAATGTGATTATACTGGAAGAAAGGTAATTTTTTATAGATTGAGATATACAATTTACCACCCAAAAAAGAAAACAGAAAACTAATTAACATTAATTAGAAAATTAAAATAATTTGCACGTTAAATTTGCTCGAGCTATCATTACCCGTCCCATTCCAATCACTCCGTGTCTGCAACGAAAAACAGAGAAGGGGCTTCATTTAAAGGAATTTTAATTGATTAAAAAAAATGGTAGAAAGTTGAGATTTGTTTTAAATGAAAGAAAAACGCCTAAATGATGGGGAGAGAGTTCAAATTTTTCTAATTGGTCAATTGTGTAACTAGTAAAGAATTTTGTAAAAGGTTGTTTACTTGACTAGGTGAAAAAGATTCAAATTTGACACCATGAAGTTTTCTTTTTATGTTTATAACTTTCGAAGTTTTGTTGATAGATGAAAGATTCAAAGAAGGAACAAATAAGCAGAGGATGTGAGAGAAACTATTAAAAAGTAAAAGTGAGGAAAGTGAAGGAACAAAAGATATAGAGTTGCAAACACGAAGGTAGAAAGGAAACCGGAAGTCAAGCCCGAGCACACAAAAAAATTTTCAAAACATCATATAAAATTAACAAAAAATGGTACAGCAAAACTGAAAATACTGGAACGCTCTACATGGTGCATACAATTAGCCAGAGAAAGTTTTAGGGCACTTACCCTGGCCAACTCTTCATGAGTTAGCCCGACATCTTGGTTGGCGGATTATCCGGCATGGAAAAATCCACTTTTGGTACTAGTAAATCCGGAAGAAATAATCGTGTAATCCAATGTGTCACTGAGAGTGAGGAGCTCTTCCTATGGCACACACACAACTAAACATTTTTAAGATTCGGCTTGTGGTTGCAAAGTTATGATACTTTAAAGGTTGAAATTGTCGGAGCGACAGAAAACACAGCCTCGCGCTAGTCTCACGCTGCCATCTTGGACTACAATGACTGGCGATACTAATCTATTACTATCTCTTCCAAATTGGAGAGAAGTCTTCCAAGAATCCGATTAAATATCTTGATATCTACCCTGCGTTAAAACTAATAATATTTTAAAGGAAGTAATTAAATATATTTAGTGATAAAAAATTTCAATAGTTGACATTGAAAATTGGGAATATCAACTTTGTTTATATGTGAATCCCTTAATGTCAAAAACGCTTTTTACATTTTTTACAAAAACAGTTGACGATTTTCAAACAAAAACTTCTTTCTAACAAACTAACGAAAACTTGCGAAAATTTTTAAAAGTTGAAATATTTAATCAATTCTTCACACATTTGTTGGTAATTATTTCTTATTAATGTTAAAAAAATCTGGTAGCAGAGAACAATTGAAACATTTTCCCGCCTCCCCCATTTAATTTCAATATCCTTTTGTATAGAGTTATTTTCTTCAGGGTTCTCTAAACATAAACAGTTCTTATCATTTCATAAAATTCACGAAAATTTAAACGTATACGGCAAAGATCATCTACGAAACAAGTTCAAACCAGACTTCCAGTCTAAGGACTGACTCACTAAATTGTAAATATCTTTTTAATGAAAGTTACGATGGAAAACTTGGACTGTTACTCTCATAAAAGAAAGTTTTTAGAAACCATACGATGAAGGAAAATGTGAAATCGATTGAATGGCTTCAGATGTTTTATTTAAATGAAATGAAATTTTACCACCTTTGGAGAGTTCCTGAACTTTTTTAATTTCTCTTATGCGTAGTATAGAAAGAGAAAGTATCGGAAATGTCAGTATTTCGATCTCGAGATGTAGATAAACCTCGAGTTTTAAACCTGAATCTATAAAACAAGGGAGTAAATTATGATACCATATTTGTATTATGTTCATCTGTCTGACTGTGAATACGTTAACTCTGAAATGCAAAGGGTTGCAAAAATGGAATTTTAAATATTTTTTGCATTAAAATTTAATTTTTCTGTCACACTTTTGACGAAATTTGACAATAAAAAGACTGTCTGTGTACATGCGAGCACGCTAACTTAAAACCGCTAATAATAAATAATACAATTTTTCAGTAACTGAATGCACAACTAAAACAGTTATGATTTCCAAATTGTTATATAGTTTTCCTTTTCTATTCATCCTAAGCTTCCAGACCAGACAGTCGTGACAAAATCGCGGTTCTGAAGATCCTTAGTGCATCCTGTTCAAAGTTTTTTGCCGACTGGAGGTCTCCTCTGCTTATCAGCGGGCTGTACTCCATATATCTCGTCTCGTATTCATCATATTCAGTAAAATATTCTTCATGCACTAACAATTGAAGCAAAAGCATTCTGGACTAAATTCTGAGACTAAAAGTAACTGAGTTTTTAAGGCTCGAATTTCATTATTTTTTACCAATCAGCATCCGCCACTCCTTTGAGACGGTCTCTAATTGGCGGGTCTTCCTTGAGGTGCCCGTTGAAATATTCTAAAATCGTTATAAGTATTCAAAGTTCCATAAATCACTCAATTTCATTCTCAAAAGAGTAGAACTTCTTTTATTGTTTAAAATGTTAGAATGGCAATTTTTTTACTAAGCATGACTTATAAGCCCGGTAGATTGTATAAAAATTTAGACATAGTAATTTTTTCAGCATTACATTTACTGACTCAAGCGAGATAAAATATAGTTCTGTGCGTCTTACGGAGCATTTTTCCAATTGAAAGTATCTGCCTACACCTAACGTTTTAGAAATTAGCCATTGAGCCACGATCAGAGAGCCACCCTGTATAGATTCGATACATTCAGAAGACTATTTCAGACATTCTGTTCTTAATAACAATACTTCAACAAATATTCGAGTCACTTCTCTTCGATCTTGACCTTCACCACCCATTAACTTCTATTTCCGATGCAGATGCTTACTGATTACCCCAGCCTATTTCATTGAATCTTCATAAGGAACACGTAACATTTCTCAGTCATCCATCCAAGATAATTTTATGAAAAGAACCAGGAAAAAGAAAAACAACTTAGGAGACTTTGAACTTCACGTCTGAATTTGAATGCATAAATGAAGAATTCAATATAACTATATCACTATTCATGACATAGAAAAATATCATTGATTTAAATTTTATGATTTTCAATTGATATGTAGCTTTTAATACCACATTTTATAATTTTCAATTGATATGTACCTTTTAATACCACATTTTATAATTTTCAATTGATATGTACATTTTAAACTTTTTTATATGAAATATCGGACGAGAAAGTTGTAATGCTTAAAAAAATTCTGTCTTAAGATTCTGATCCATCTTCACCTGTTAGACCACCCAGAATCCTAAAAGGCATTTCTTGAATCACGCCTTTCTGTCAGACTATGAGCACGATTAATTAAAGTAAATTTTTATTTCTACAGTCGTTACTACTAATACTGAAGGGGAGAAAAATTGATTTCAAAATTCTAGAATATTCATATTAAAGAATTATAAATTATTGACTAAAATTAGAAACTAATGCAAATAAAAAATTATTTTTTAATACAATAATAAATGTTTGTTTTTAAAATCTTCTTCTATTATTTACATTAATATGTTTCACAGCACTTGAATCGAAGCTAAAAGACTACAAACAAAAACCTTGAATCAGTTTACCTGCTATTTCCTGGCTGTGAACTTTGCATCAGAAGGAACAAAATATTAAAAATGTTTCATTACTTTTCTTAACATGAAAATAATCTCCTTATTTTAAATGGAGGGATGTGTGTAAATCTTTGGATGGTATTACTTCAGCTATTGGAACTGGTTCGGCAAATACATGTATCTTCCTTTTTACCAGGCCTCCTACGCTGCTTAAGGAGCAAGAGGACCTTAAGCAACAAAAAGCAATTCAGAAGTAGTGATAGAGTAACAATTTATAATGTAACAAATGCTTAAAGGATTTGATTGACGAAGGGCATAGTATGTAGAAATTGATATAACTTTTTGTTTCCCCTCCGATCGTTGCAGGCCATTCACTCCGGTTGGGTAGGCTGCTCGGTGTGGTTCTGAAAAAATGATAAAAGCATAAACAATATTTTATAAATTCTGAGCGCAAGCTCTGAAAATGTAGTTTTCAGCTATAAGAAAGAAAGTAAAAACTCACTTACAAAACAACTATAACTATTGAAATGGTCTTTAATTACATATTCTAAACTATTTAGGGAACACATGTGAGTAATACCTTAAAATGCATAGGTTGATAAAAGCTTTCAGAAGAAATCATTAACCAATCTTTAAAAATTTGGAACCTTTAAGGTCCGATAGAATTTTACGTAGTTTTAAAGTAAATTAATAAAAGTCCACTATTCAATATTATAGTGCATTTTATTTCACGCAATAGTCATACCAGTTATGATATCTGCTTAAGGGGTTAGGGGACATTTAACAACAAAAAGCAACTCATAAGTAGTGAAAGTTGGACAATTTAACGTAACAAATACATATAGGAATTGATTTTTTTCCTCCTGCAGTTACATAAGACAGGCTTCTTCCTAAATATGAACTTTAAAGTCACTGTAATAATTTTAAGCACTGCAAATTTCGCATTGGTGATGTATATTTTAGTTAAAGCAGTTCTGTATAAGATGTCGAAAAGAGATTCCGCTTGCGCTAACTCTTTTTTTAAAGAAAACTAAGCAACTCATGCAAACAAATGCTATCAAAATTCACTCCGGAATAACACAGCTTGAAAACTATACAATATAGCAAATATCCAGATATGTTTTAATTGATAATGTTAGAATGTGAAAATATTCTGATTTTGCAGGATTTTCTTCATTGCGCTTGCACCAATATGTGTGGGAAATTACATAGTGCTACTATATTCTATTTTATCACCCAGCTCTGATTTAATTTACTGTCCCTGTAGAGGGCATAGTATGTAGACTAGCTGCATGGCCGTGCGTTGAACGGGCTATCTTGAATAATGCGTCATTCTCTGGCGGAGAGAAGAAGTGAGGTCATGTGACACAAACGCTTAGATAAGCCAGCGTTTGGGCGCGAACACACGAAGCGTTTCCGCCGAAAGTTGCAGCCGTGGCGCGACATGTGGTCCCGTGTTCTTTAATGGCGCTGTTCACACTGGCGCGCCAAACTTGTGTAACCGGTTCTCGTTGCGCGCGTCTCATCGTTCCCCAATGAAGCAGCTCCGGTTTCGCCGGCAAATCGTCGCATGGTCCCATAGTAACGAGTGACAGTGTTCACACGTGTTTTTGTACGAAAGCGTTTTCGCTCTAAACGGATGGCAGCTCCAAGCACCGATTCTGTTCTTTAAAGTTAAATAAAAACTTATGAGATTTTAGATGATTTAAAACATTTTTTGTTTCTTTTTCAATTAATTATATTTTGTTATGCTGATATTATGATTTTTTACAAATAATTAAAGCGAGTGTGTTTGTATTTGTACAGGATGAAAATGTAATATCAAGTTAATTTTTTTCACCTTTTCGAGATGACTTTCGAAAATGTTATTGAATTGTGATTTTAATGTAATGTTTTATTTAGAAGGATAATTATAATACATTTTATTTAATAATAAAAGCTTAATTAAACTGTTTTATTATAAAGGCATATTCATATTTTATTTTCTTATAAATATCTTTAACAGGCGTATTGTGAAGAAATGCTTTTGCTAAAATTTGTATCTACGATAATATGAGGGGACGGGTTTTTTTCCCAAGGAAATAGTCTTTTCATCGGCACTCGTTTTATATTCAGATTTTCACTGATACATTAATTAAACTGGTCGCTGATTCATTAAATGCATCAAGTTTCCTTCTACATTTATTTTTTTTTTTACTTTCTGGCATAGGAAATATACAAAGAGAAAATATTGTAATCGTCAAAAAATTCGAACTCGAGATTTTGACGAATCTCCACGTTTTAGACCTCTTTGAGTCCGAAAAACACAAGTTTGGAATTATGTCTGTCTGTGTGAACCGATAACTCGAAAATTATTAGAGCTACGGGGATGAAATTTGGTATGTGATCTTGACGCATAATTTGTAGGTTTTTATCAAATTTTGTACAAAATCCGTCTACGGGAAGTCTGTCTGTCCGCTTTCATGTGAACACTATAACTCAAAAACTTGAATAGCTAGATGGATAAAATTTGTTACACTGTTTTATCATCAGGAATGTAGGTCCCAATCAAATTTTTGATATTAAGGAATTTGCTTTTTCCTAATTTAAAGTCCATTTCATAAAAAAGTTAATTACGACGTTCTTAAAATAAATAAATAAGCTATAAAAAATTCAGTTTCTTGTTTTTCGTTAAAATTATTTCTCCACCACAGTGCAGTAAACAACGTCCAGATGGTCCAAATTCGGCGACTCCATCCTAATCATTTCAATGATGTGAATTTCAAAGTTGTGCAATTTTTTCCTTAATTTTAACAAATTTCAGAATATATTTATATTTATACTTTGCAAAAAAGCAGATAATATATATTTTTTAATGAACCGGTTGAAAATTATTAATGTTTTAGGTCAGTTGAACAATATTTAGCTTATAACTTTTAGGTATAACCTTTTCAGTTCTTCTTGTTCAAATTTTATTATTTTTTTAATTTACTTGAAAAATTTGACTTCAGAATCATAAATAAAAATACATTGAAAAATAATTTTTCTCTTCCTAGCCTTTGTAAAATATGAAATTACTTACTTTTTAAAGCGATTTTTTCCCCTACAAAATAACATATGCAATGATCATTATGAATTGCTATATTGTTTAAAAATAACTCAAAATGGAATTTTTATCAAAATAAAATTATTTAAAATTCAATTACATGCCTACTATTTATCAGGATAAGCAGAATATCCATACGGTATTCTTTAATTTGTGAGAACATTATATGAAACACTGGAAAACAAAAAATTATATGCTAATGTATGTTATTCGGAATTCAATTGAGAATTTTCTGAAACAGTTCCATACATTATAAGTTGTGAAATTTTTATTCATTATATGCAATAAATGTTTGCTTCGATGGGAGCTCTTCAAATAAATTCTTCATTCAAATAAATCACCATTTCTGAGCCACGTATATCACTCACTCAGAAAGATCAACACCGAATGTGGCCACGAAAGCCGAATATGCAGCGCCACCCTGCAGCGACGATTCGCCAAACGACCCGTGTGAACACCACCGACACGTTTTCAGCTCTCAGCCGAATTCGCCGAAGCCGACTCGTGTGTTCGTAGCCTTTCTCGGGATCTTGATGTTTCCCCACCGACCGCTGCAGGCATTATACAGAAGGTCGGGTAGGCTGGTCGGTGTGGGTCTAAAAAATAGTGATACGATGAATACGATGTTGTATATTCCTCGCGGAAGCTCTGAAAATGTAGCTTTCAGCTATAAGCAATCAAAGTAAAAATTCATTAACCAAACAATTATGCGTATTGAGAAGGTTTCTATCTATATATTCTAATTTATTTAACAGTTATAATTGATAAAAATTAACGAAAATTAGATTAAATATTAATATAACTTGAATTAACAATTAATTAAAATTCTTTTGCATTATACTTATATATTTGCAGAATCGCCATTTTGGCTCTTTTCCATTTTTCCTCCATTTTGCTTTCATTCCAATTGTATTTTTCGTTCTAATTTGCTTTTTTGTGTTTTATATTAAGGTTTTATTATTGCTTGCTTTTTATAATTTAATTTTTGAAGTTCTAATCTATTTAAGGAACACATACGAGTTATAACTTAAAATTCAGATTGACTTAAGCTTTCAAATGAAACTGTAAAACAATCTTTAAAAAAATGAAATTTGAAAGTCCTATAGCGCTTTAAGTGCCTTAACAGCAAATTAAGTAACGTTCACTATTTAATATTCTAGGACATTTTATTTTACGCAGTAATCATACCAGTTATGAAAAGCTGGAATAAAGAATAAAGAAGTATGAAGTAAGATATCAGCTACAGCTTTTATTCTGAAAGCTCGTATTCACTGATCACTTACTATATTTACTGTTCAAGCAGACAGATCTATTTGCTGTTATTCCAAATCCATCCTTTTCAGAGAAAATGCTTTTCATTAATAGGTTGCTTGTGAATAGTGTATGCGCTTTTAGATTCCTTTCAATTCAAGCTCCCTCTGTATGCTGTAAGAATTATTAAAAGAAATCTTTCGACTTTAGGCGAAAAATTCTTTTTGTGCTTGTTTATTGCAAAGGCAGGTTACAATTGATTATTATTTATGAATACTTATTATTTTTTCAGGTATATAAACATATCTTACACCCATTAGTTAAGATTTATATAGATTTGTGTGATTTTTTATAGTGAGTTAAGATATTAGTAAGCTTAACTTTTTTTAGCCTGAGATATTAAGCACGAAAAAATACTATTATTAGAAATGCAGTATGAAGGATATTTAAACCTTGGTAGTGTAAACAAATCAGTAACTGGAACCTCAGACAGTTATTGACACCCAAATTCTCAATTAAAAAATGTCTTACAAGTCAATGTTCAGTTTTACACATTCTATCTAATAGACAATTAAAAGAAACTAACTAAGAATGAAAGGATGTCAATAACTTTGGTGTCAATTACCAAAACATAGATAATTAAACTTAAAACATTTCATTTATTTACAATATTTGAAATGGGAGTGGATTCTTGAATCCGATGCGAAGACGGGAGGGGGGGGGGTTACATTGCTTGATACCAGCTGTAGAAATGGCTACGAATAACCCTTGATGACGCCAGAGTCTGAAACAAGGAAATGCGGAATTTATCTGCATCATGCCTCTGAGTTCTTCCTTTCTCTCGAGCTTGTCTAGTTCCCGGTGATGACATATCACAGGTCCGCATATGGCTGCGTTGGCGCAGTAGCGCTATGCACAACACGGTTAGAGAAATGATTGAAAATTTGTAATGGTTCTAATATGTATTGAATCGCCAATATACTGAAACCATAAAAACGGTCTCCATTTTAAAACTGAATCAAAAAATAAAAATAAACACACACCCTTCGTTTTTAATGATTCCGAAAGAAAATTGCCTGGATCATCCTCGTTATCTGAACGCGGTTCAAAACTACTAGCTCCGTACCAAAATAGCCCTCTTGTTGTTTCAAAACGGGACGTTAATGTAACTAAACTAAACTAAAACCAAAAGAAAATTCATAGCAAATTCAAAGAACATCGGACACCAAATTTTTCATGAGTGCGTAACAAATAAATTTACAAACAAACGAAAGAAATCCCGGGTGACGGAGTTAAAACAGGATTTCGCTTCGCTCAATAATTTATAGAGAGGGTTTTAAGCACTGCATAAAAAAAAATTCTTTTCTATCTTGGAAATTTGCCTTGTTGTTGTTTTCTCACCACCCATCATAGTTTGCTCCTCGTTGTCCCCACATATGCATTTTCTTAAAAGCTATATTCACAAACTTAACCCATATTTCCTCATTGTCCTGAAACTAGGGCAGCACACATAAGTGGCTTTTATGTAAATTCTGTTGAATATTTTAACTCTAAATAAAGGCGATTTGTTATTCAAGAGTAATTTTAATATATATATATATGCCTTTCTTGCACGTTTAAATTAATGTTAGATATTTTTTATTAAATTTTTAAAATGGCGAGTTTAGCAGGTTTGTTTTCTTACATTTCCAATACACAAATATCTAAAGTTATGACCTTCAAGAAAAACATACAAATAAATTTATTGAGATAATATTACATACTATTATTTTAGTTAAAAATCACTACCAAAAATTATCTAGAAGAGCAATTTTCCCTACATTTTCGACTGTCCTATAAATAGGACGATGTTACAATGCATTACTACCTACCCCCATCTGTTAGTAATGGAGAAAGTCCTTCCTTTCTCTGTTGCATTCCAAAGATTGTAACTCTGCAAGTAATAAAGGCGCCAGCAGCTGTCTGAAGGGCACTTGGGGCTTATCAAGACCAGACATGATGGCTGGTTTTCAAAGAATTGAGTCATGATGCTTACGCAGTCAGTTACCTTTTTAATTCATCGCTGCAGATCTAATCTCTTTTTCGCATGCTTGACTTTTCTTTTCTTTTGAAAATTATTTTGATGAATAAATCAGTAAATATTTAACTGAACAGGAAGCCTTGAATTTTTTGTGAACTGCAGATGACAGTGATTTAGATGACATGGATAATGAATTAGATTTTGTGTTGGTAAATCTCATTTTGAACTATTTGAGTTGATATATTTGAATTTGATTGAGATGACGGTTGAAAGATAAAGCAAATATTCCAGGTTAAAGAATAATCATGTTTCTGAAATAAGCAAGGATAAAATGAAGCACTTTTTAGGAATTTTCTTCTGCAGTGATTATCATATTTCACCTCAAGAGAAAATGTACTGGGACAATACGCCAGTCAATGGATCTTTGATTTTAAATAAAACGATGTCAAAGAACAGATATTACGAAGTAAAGAAGCATCTTCATTTTAACGATAACTTACAACTCGACTTCAGTGCTAGAAATTTCAAAGTGAGGCCCCTTGATAATCTGCTAAACAAAGCCCTCCAACTTTGTGTTCAACGTGTAAATAGATTTTCGAAAGTTTAAAAATGAACATGTTATTGTAAAAAACCCAAAAAACCGACAAAAAAGATATTCAAATGGATTGCGAGTGGTTCGCGAACTGCTCGGCGCGCCAGAGTATAAGTGCCTAAAGAGGCAGCAAATTCGACGAATATTACCACAGTCAATGCCAGTCAGCGTTCTTAATTTATTAAATAGAAATTATTTATTCAAAGATCTGCAACGTTCATCATTTCTTAACTCTAAAAATAGTGACTGATTCCCCTTCTAACATTTTTCATCTGAATAATATTTTAGAAAAATATCTACTCACCTTTTACGAAGGAGATTCTAACAACAGAAGCCAAATATTCAATAGGCTAAATCCAGCGGCATAAAGTGAAGCAGAAAACCATTAACAACCCATGAAAGGAAGCGAACAGAAACATAACGAGGGGAAGAAGATAAAATTTTGTGTTGAGCTTTTCTTTTCCTGTTTTAGAGCTCTATTGTGCGCATTGAGGGAATTTCGGTCCTTTCGAGAGCGACTCGGTTTGCAGCCCCAAACTATGCTCTTCTTACTTGCTGATTTTATTTCTCTAATCTTTTCCGTTTTTATTAATATTTTAATTTCCGTTGATCATCGAACTTTGGAAGTGAAAATTAAACAATTAAGAATAGAAACGAAAAATACAAGCCTTTAGAATAATTTCTGGGGCTGCTAAAGTTCTACAGTCTTAACGGACGATCGCCCATATATGTCGGAAAACAGACATTTTCTAGAACTTTATATTTTTAAAAGAATATTAAACATAAATTTATTTAAATGTTTGAAAACTTTTACAAACAGCAAAAAATTTGCCTATTTTAATAACTGATTAATTTTTTTACTGAAATTTACTATAACTAATATATTAATAACAGATCTTCATGATTAGATATGGATATGCTATAACATCTCTTATCAGACAATAATTTCTTATAGCTACTCCAGGATCTAGTATTTTTTGCCAGCGCGCAACAAGGTCGATCTATTTATTTCCAAAAGAAAATCATGGTTCTGTATTATAACAAAAGAAATTAAAACATCAAAAAGCATTTCCAAGACGGTAAAAAAGATTTAGAAATATGCAATGTTCAAAATCCCTTTGAATAATTGTTTTTAATGATAATGTTCAAAAACTACAATACTAGATAAAAAAAAAGAACTCCTGGCAAAACATGCTTATTAATTTTTATTGTCGCTATGAAACAGCCAAAAATAATAAAGAATATTGCCTAATCAAAACCTGAACAGTTGATTCTCTTCTGGGGATATTAAAACTTTCTTCCCATTCGAGATCGCTTTTCGCTCTCCGTTTGTTATTGTTCTATTGGAATCATTTTGGGCTCCTCATCACAAAAACATGAATTTATTTGAGTTTGGAACCTAAATTGTATTTTGTAGGAGTTAAAAGTGTTGTCTCAGCACTTTTAAAGACAACATGAAGTTAAAAGTGAGATTGCAATTGTTATTGTGAGATTAGCTGTAACTATGTCTGGCAGCATATACAGCGCTCTCTGCAGCTGTGAACAATCTGTAGGGGCCTTAAACTAACGAATTATACTCGCTTTCATAATTTGTTTTGCCTTTTGAAATTAAATATGTAAACTTATCTTCGTGTAACGTAAACATAAAAGATTTTTACCTAACCGATCGCATTGTTTACCGAACCTCCTCACAATATGGCTTGCGCAATTACGTTAATGTTACAAATCACTTAACTCCACCCATCTTCAATTTCTAAGAGGAAGAGAAATCTAAAGTTTCTTAGGCAATAAACAAACTTTTCTGAACTTTTTTTACTTCAGAGAATCTTGTGTGAGAATTAAGTATCATTATAACAATAGCTTTTGATAGTAAGAAATTCAGCTTTATCTAAGAAAATTGAAATCGGTTGTGCCGGTATGCTACAATGAACATAGATATTAGCAGTTATAAATAATGACAATCTGTTCCGAAACAAAAATACGTCTTCGAAAAATGTAACTACAACTGAACAAATTGCATTCAACATGAAAAATGACCTTTTTTAAATAATAACATTTAAGTAATTTAGTGGTAATTAGTTTCAATAGTTGATATTGAATATTGGAAACTTCAACTTTGTTTTTGTTTTTGTCAACTTTGTTTGTGCTTCAGGGGCTCGTAAATCACTGAAAACAAAAAATTAGTTTAGAGCCATATCTACAAAAATATTAAAACTTGAAGAAAAATAAAAGCATGAAATTGTAGGGAATTTTACACTCTTTAATTTGTTATAAACATGTAGTGGGAAAACTGAAGAGTTTTTGAGATAATCAAGAAAAACTGAAAAAGGGGGCTCCAGAAAACACAGATTTGCTTCTGCTTATCGGTAGAATACCGATGTTTGCAGAGGCTGTTGCCGAATTCGTCTATTTTTGCGATTTTCACCGAATACACGTCGTTTGGGACCCTATGTTCTATGGTAAATTATAATCTTCTTGATGCCTACTATTACCCCTCTTAATTTGTCGGTCGAATTCGGCAACACCCTGTATATGTCATTTTTAATCAACATATTTTACCGCTTTTGCCTTTTTTTTACCTGGCAGACGATTTTATTGAGCAATCTCAACATATATTATACTCTTAGTTTCAATTAACTTTGAATTAGTCAGAAATGTTACATTTGTGGAGGTTTGCCAAGATAAATGAATATACTTGAGAAGCATAATAAAAAAAACTATTGATGCTTCAAAATTCAGATTTGGATTGTCAGGTCTACATGCTTGGATAAGGTTTTTCTGGAGTATCCTTCATTTGTCATATAAACTTGAAGTAAAAAAATGGTAAGCGAGAAAACAAGACAATAAAAAATTAGAAAAGCGCAAAAAAGTTATTGAAGACAGATTTAGAAAAGAAATGGGTCTTTTGGTAGATATACCAAAACAAATTTCTGCAGCAACCATTGATGGAAAAACAGCCCTCAGAATTTTTGCTAATCCGACCTTCTCATCCGAAATAGCGGGATTAGACATTAAACTTCTAAAGCGCTTTTCAATAATTTTACAAGTCATTTCTTGTCAGCAAGAAATAGATGAAGACGCATTTGAAAAATATACCTTTGATACTGCAAAATTGTATGTTTAATTATAAAACTGGTATTATATGCCGGCCAGTGCCCATAAATTATTAATTCACGGACGACGAATAGGTAAACACGCCATTCTACCGATAGGCCAGCTTTCCAAAGAAGCACAAGAGGCTCGAAATAAAGAATTTAACTAAAAATCTATGCAAAGACAGTTCTGATGAAGATCTTAGTGACTAATGGCATTTTCTAAAATTAGGTTGTTGTTGTTTCTTATTCCACTTGTTCCAGTCCTCAGCTAGACCAAGTCCAAGAGTCCGCTCGCCCACAGAAAACGAACGATTCATGGTAAAGGAGGAGAGTACGATGAGGCAGCATAATAGGACTTGGGAGGAGTTAAATTAGGTTCATGTTTATTGTCAATATAACGACCAAATTAAAACTTATACGCGTGTTTCATTAAAAAAAGAATTTTTGTCCAGCTAGATTTATTAAATCGGTCACTGTGCGATGCCCCCATTGAAATTAAATTTCCTCTTTCGAAGAGTTAACTTCTTCAGCGTGCTCTAGCCATAAACAGTTCTTATCATTTCATAAAATTCATAAAAATTTAAATGTGTGCAGAAACAATCTTCAACGATACAACTTTAAACCAGACATCTAGTCTGAGGACTGACTTACTTAATTAATTATAAATATCTTTTTAATGAAAGTTTCGATGGAAAACTTTGACTGTAACTCTAATAAAAGAACCTTTTCAGAAACCGTACGGTGAAAGGAAACTTGAAATTGGTTGAATGGCTGCAGATGTTTTATTTAAATGAAATGGAATTTTACCACATTTGTAGAGTTTCTAAACATTCTTAGTTTCGCTTATACGTAGTATAGTAAGAGAAAGTATCGGAAATGTCAGTATTAAGATCTTGATATTTAGATGAATCTCCATGTTTTAAACTTCCCTGAGTCCTTTTAAACCATATTTGGATTATGCCCATTTGTCTGCCTGTGAATACGTTAACTCCAAGATCCAAAGGGTTACAAAGGTGAAATTTCATATATACTTCTTATACTAAAATTTTATTTTTCTGTCAAACTTTACACAAAATTTGAGAATAGAAAGTCTGTCTCTGTACATGCGAGCACGCTAAATTCAAACTACAAAGAGTTAAAAGGATGAAATTTGTCATATAATTTTAACATCTAATTTGTAAATTTTTATCTGATTTTTTTTTAAAAAAATCTCAGTTAGTTACTGTCTGTCTCATTCCGTGTATGGGAACGTGATATATCAAAACCGGTTCCAGCTGAAAAAAATAAAATTTAATATGTAGTCTTTTCTTCACAAAAATAGATTTGTTGTCAAATTTTGGACGCAATCTAACAAAAAGAAGAGTTTGTGCATTGTAAGGGAACAACAAAAAATTGACGCGTTTGTGAATTTCTGTAAGCAGTGCACCATTTTAATTTTTTCAGAATTTATTTAAAATATCACTTAATCAATCAATTTACTTACATTTTGATTCCATGTTCATGGCGCCACGTGACACTGTATTTGAGGGAAAAATCCTTTCTAGAGTCCGTAATATTTATAATGATGATTTATATTTTGAATGCTAAAAAGTATATATTAATTAAAAAAGGAAATTCTACTTTTTTGTGAAAATAAAAATGTATTTTTTTAAACCAATGTTTATATTTTTGTACCAATCAAGTTCAGCAGCGAACATATATTCGGGAGAAAACGCCGTTGGACCGAACTATAAACTCAAGAAATTTTTGTTTTGTTTCAATCATAAGTTCAACTTTGTTTTTATAAATAAATGATGAATGACTACAAAAATTCATCTAAATTTAGCATGACTCATAAATAAAAACAATTCTGCTAATAAAAAAAATGCGTTACATTAAATTTTTAGTATTACTTGAAATCTGGAGAAAATTATGAAATAAAAAAATTAAACTTGCTTAATAAATGCGGGGTATTCTGATTGGTTATCTATGCTTGGAAAGTTATAAAATGAATTGTGGGAAAAATTTACGATATCGGACTAGTCGTTCAGGCTGAGGAGTGAAAGATTTTTCCCCATAAAGAATGTAGCATAAAGTAGCGATTTTTCGATTTCTGTAGAAAATGGAGGATGGGTTTGGAATGAGGACCATTTATTATGTATCTAAAGATCACGATCTTTCATATAAAAATAAAACTTGTCGAAATGATTCCAATGGATGGGGTTGGGGGGACTCTGCCAGTGTTTTTCCACACAGAGATTAAAATTCCTTCCGCATTCACCACAGAGAGATTTTTCTATAGAGAAAAACTTTGACAGAATAACCCATTGTTATTATTTCTTGGCTTTTGCAAAGAGAGTAATTGTGTACAGTTTAAGAGAAATAGTTCGGAGGTCTACTACTTTGCAATGTGACGCAGTAGTCACCGAGATTCAATTTCTTCTGGCATTACTAAATTGTAGGGGAAAAGCGGGGATTCCAAAATATATTTAGGGGTATTTCGCGAATCCTATATATTACTTCTGTTGTAAACTTCCCTCTTTGTCAACTAATACAAGCTTTAAGCGAATAGCAAGATATCCGTGGAGATAGGATTTTATGAAGGCTTCTGACGTAGCATCAGCAGCTTTTTGAAACTAATTGTTTGTTTAAAATTTAAATCAAAATCAAAACATCATAGACTTTGCGATGAATCGAAATTCTAATGATAAACGATCTTTAGAATGCGAGCGAGGTTACTCAATGCTATTTAGTCGGAACGAGAGCTTTCTTCTGCATAAGTTGAAAGTGGCAGTTTTGCAGTCCGTGCTTTCTATTTATGGTATTTTGAAATGATTTGACATTATGTGAACAGCACACTTCGCCCTCCCCCCAAATTAAAAAAAAAATCCACAGTCTTGCTTTTTATCGCAGTGTTTAAAAGTTTAGTCTATGTTTCCATTCATTCTAAAGACAGCTTGTTTGTAGGTGCACAGAACATCATAATTTAATTCTCGCGGAGGGACCATGTTTGTTTCCATATATGAACATTTAACAAAGCTATATTCACAATCAATTTACAATATCACACAATAAATGTTTGTACAAATTTTTCTCCCAACAAAACACAAAAACTTTACAAAACAATTGTAGAAGCCAGTGTGATACAGTATTTCAGCAATGCAATGAAAATCAAGTCAAATAAAATTCTCATATGTCATTAATTTCTCAAGAAATCAACTTTTCCTATCATAACCTTAAAAGTGGCAAAATAAGGTGAAGACAGAGGAAGCAAATTAAATAATGAGATTGATATTTAAAGCTACAATATATAACGATAATATGACAATTGTCGTGATGAATACGGAAAAGAGCGTTAATGAAATGACAAATAATATTCTTCAATTTTTTTATAATCTGAAACGCTTGCTAGAATCATTGAAAAACTTTTACGAAAAGAGAAAAAACAAGATTATTTGGAACAGAAATAAAAAAACCTCTCAACCTTGAAACTATGAAATTATCTCTCTTCTTCCCTCTTTTTCTTTTCATTGCGAATTATTCATATAAATTTTACTTTCATCAGTGATAACTAAATTGCAACTCAATGTCTGCTTATATCATATCAACAATATTAAAATTAAATGTCTCGTCTTAACCAAAATGATCCAAATGTTTTATATAATGGTGCTAAACTCGCCACTGACACACCAAAAGATTGAAATCAGTAGAACGGCTATCATCTTCGGACGAATTCAAAAATTAAAATCCCTTCCACATATACCGTTTTTTAGTGCTTCAAAGAACATTTATGCCAAATTCGTATAAAATCGAACAACGTGTTTGGCTGTGATTCCGTAAAAAGCAAATTTACAGACAGACAAAATGCGGAAAGGTTCGAGTTAAAACGGAGACCTCGCTTCGCTCGGTCAGTAATAAATTCAAATGTTTTTCTTGAAACGCTTTCCCATTTTCATTTTTATAAATACCATATGGATAATGGATGCAGAAATCCCTTGCGCCTTTTATTTTACTTAATTTTATTTATTTATTTTATTTTGTTTTGCAAAGTTGACCGCTATAAATGCTTTAATGAAAATACAACCTAGATAGCTTTTCAAGGTTAATTAAATCTAACGGTAGTTTCAGACGAATTTCCAAACAAAAAATATTCAAGATATTTACTTCGAGCACCAAATATGGTACAAAATGGAGTTTTCCAAATACGTTGACATTAATAATATCTTTCTTTACTATTTTGTACCTAAATTTCTCTGAGTATTTAATTTCAAGAATATAACGAAATACTAAATTCTTAGAGGTTTTTTTAAGAGAGAGGAAAGTTGAATGAGCTAAAAGTTCACACAGCAAAAAGTCTTCATAATATAATTAATATTTTCCCTTTTCGTTTATGAAAGTGAATTTCATTTTATTCATGAATGGTTTTATAAGCCGTTATTGTTCATAAAAATAAAAATTTTGTGTCACGTCCGATGCGATGCCGAGAAAATATGCATTTGAATGATGATGGAATTTGTAGCAAAAAGTTGCCTCCACAAAATGCGTTGAAGCTGCAGGATCCTCTCCTGTAAGTTTATGGAATTGGTTTTAAAAAACTTCTTATTACAAAAATAGTCAGTTACTTTCGGACTGGTGAATCTGTAGGACTTACGGACGATTTTTGAACCCTAAATACTTTTGTATTCTGAAATAAAATGTTTAAATTTGTCCATGAAAAAAATAAACCAAAACAAAAAGATTGTCAAATTTATTATTTGCGGAACCCTAACCGCTTCCCACAAGATGACTTGCAGATGACGTTAATCTAATCGTCGCATAACTAGCAGCTTCTAAGAGAAAACTAAATTTTTTCACATCCGATATGAACATAAAGTTTCATGTTATTACCAGATATGAATAAGACAATAAATATCATTTCTTTCTTGGGAAAATTCACTTTTCTCTTTGAAAACTGAGATTCATGGTTAAGCTAGCTTAAAAACCGTACGGTACAATTAAAGGAGAATATAATCAGTAGTAATTCAGACAATCTATTTCAAATTGTACAAATGTCTTACGAGAATTCATTCTCTTCTATAAAAAACTAATTCTTTTAAAGAAACTGATTATATTTAAAATGATTTTCCTTTCATATTTAGTGGTAATAAATTTGAATAGTTTATATTGAATACTGGGATTTCAAAGTTATTTCATTCGTGATCCCCTTACTGTTAAATCCGCTTTTGACACGAATGATGAGATCTACGTTATCACGAGAATGACGTTAATCTAAACGTCACTCAACTAGGAGCATCTAAGCAGCTTCTAAGAGAAAACTGAATTTTAGGGAACTAGTAACGAAGTATTCTTTATTTCACATCTGATTCGAACATACAATTTCATGTTAACAACAAATGTGAAAAACTCAATAAATATCAGTTCTTGGTTGAGAAAAATTCAAATTTCTTTTAGAAAACCAAGTTGTTCGGTTCTGCTACTTTAAGAAGAATGTGTTACAACGAATGGAGATAGTATTCAGTAATAACTCAGAAAATTTATTCCAAATTCGACAAATGTCTTTTGAAAATTCAAACAACTTTTTGAAAACTAAACCAGTTTCATTTAAAAAACTGATTTTATTTCAAGAAATTTTCCATACATCAGTAGTGGTAAAAAATTTCAATAGTTAATATTGAATACTAGAATTTTCAAACTTATTTCATACGTAAGCTCTTTACGGTCAAAGCCGCTTTTGACACTTCATTTTCATGAAAAATTTATTTCTTAGAAACTAAAGCAAATTAAAAACTTTCGAAAATGTAAAAAATTTAATCAAGTCAATGCATGTTTGATGATAATTATTTTTTTAATTCATATTTTTAAAAAATATGGTAGCAGTGCAGAATTCAAAGATATCCCGTTTCCCTCATTGAAATTCAAATATCCTCTTGAAAACAGTTACTTTCTTCAGCGGGCTCTACCCATAAACACAATCCTTAACATTTCATAAAATTCTTGAAATTTCTTAGCCAAACATTTGATATTCGGCTTTCGTTCCATATGTACACAAATAAGTTTAATAAAAACAAGTTTTTAAAAGCACACTTTTATTAGTATATCGAAAAGTAGATTTTTATTTTAATATTTTTATACGTTATAAATTTCATTTATCGTTCAATATTATTAATATTATGAAGTCTTGATACGCATTTTTAATGTATGGAATAAAACTTAATTATATTAATTGAATAATTTATAATTAATTCTTACAATATTAAAAAAAGCACATTGTCATCGAGAATACACAGGTGTATAGCATTTCAAATATTTCGCACATGAAGAGGCGAAAGTCTATTAAAAAATCCCGTCTTTACAAACATGGTATTTAAAAATAGAAAGTCACATCAAAAGTAGAAACGGTCTCGGGCTAGATGGATTGCTTCATCTCTCAGAAAATTCCGATAGGTGGTGTTGCTATTGAAGCTACCACGTGGTACTACGAACAGCAATTCTATCCAGTATTAATTCAGACGGTCTGCGCCGAAATGTGTAGATGAATTTCAGAGCATGAAAAAATATTTACTTCTTCCAGAATGGCATGAAAGAACTGATTTTCTATATTTTGTTAGTAGTACATATTTTCAATTCTTAAGAATTAATACTAGGATTTTAAAACATTTTTACAAGATCAGAATCGTTTCGACACTAAATTTTCTGCGGAACCATTTCTTCTATGAAACCTAAGATTTACACGCTTGAGAAGGTGTGAAAATGTTAATTAAATAAATCAATTTCACTCATGTTTATTGGTAATATTTCGTAACGGATGTTGAATAGCAAGGTGGCAGTGCGGAATACCAACAATTTTCCGTTGATATTTCTATCAACGCATGAGGCTGATAGTCGTCCTCTCTTTCTAGAATTTTATTGAAATCCCTATCACCTTGAAAACAGATATTTTCTTCAGCGCGCTATTTGTCATAAACAGTCATTGACATTTCGTAAAATTCCTCAGAGTTTTTGACCAAACATTTGATATTCGCTCCTTGTTCCATCTATGTGTCCATCTTCTACAAGATCAAACAAGATTAATAAAAAAAAATTAGAAACATAATATTATTAGTGCACTAAAAAGTAGATATTTTATTTCAATTATCTTCTACATTTTAATTTCTAATTTCTAATTTAATATCTTAAAATAGAATGCCACAACCAAAATCCGGCCTTTAACTGTGGGCTTCCATAGTCTGTTTTACGATTACATACAGAGTGTGATCCACCAACAAATACAATGGGGCATATGGCCAAATATCTTTCAAAGAGCATCGTAGAAATATCCACCAGAAATTATAAATAAGACATTCATAATTATATTGTAGAATTTAATATTATTTTGATTTTCTCACCACTTGAAACAAAAATTATCTCCTCCAATGTTCTCATTTGTCAGATACGCAAGTAGCGGCCACAGAGAATTGTGCCTCCATCAATACAAGTTATTTTGGTTTTGAGGAGTCAGTTTCGGAATGGCATTTACAG